>JABXWE010018539.1:0-39056 GCA_014611495.1 Limonius californicus | reverse complement strand
AGCAGAGATGAAACGTTAAAAGTTTTATTAAGAATATTTTCCCATAAGTTCAACGGTTTAGTAATTATTGACCGACGCGCGCTTCTTGGACAACGCTGTATATATATATATATATATATATATATATTGTATTATATTATATATTATATAGATATATATTATATATATTATTATATTATATTATCTCAGATATTGCAAAGTGAATTATTATTTACATCATTTTTTTGTACTCCTAAAGATCCAAATCTCAACAGAGAACGTTTTCGGGCTTACAACACTACAAATATAGGCAAACAAAAAGGAAAGCCATTTATAATAAAAGTTAAATCACGAGCAATTACGAACAAAACAATGAGAACTAAAAGTTAGAATATGTTCCTCTACTTATGCTAACGAGAGCAATAGCATCCCTACTCCATTTTAATTATTAGTTGAAACAAATGAAGCTGCAAATGATTAAAACACACCGAAAAGTAGATTAAATCGTAACTAGGTATTAATTTTCACTTTCGGTTTGCCCAGTTAAAGTATGAATTTCAATTACGTACTACAGAAACTTTATGAGTAAACTAGTTTATCTTCAAAGAACAACTTAATAATCTTGTTGCTTATGCTTTCGCGGTTTTGCGAATTCTCAGGACTAAAATTAACTTTCGGCTTAGACTATGTCGACTGTTAGACTATGTGTAGGTAATGACAGACCTAAATCCTAGTACCTAGTATGTGTGAATGGACAATTATTTGTTCGAACAGATTTGAGTCAGGTATGTTTGTGGCACATAAGGAGCACAAACATAATCTGGAGATACAAAGCAGGTAGTATTAAATGTTAGTGAGTTTCGCGTTACCGAATTAATTATCTAATATTCATCAATTACAGGTAAAATTCTCTTTGCCCTACTGTTCACTGTTAACGCATTACACAAGTTACTAACAGCGAAATAGTAAATTAGAGTTTGTTTTATTTACAAAAATAATTAATTTGAAGGAACATGGTGTATAGAAATTAATTACAACTGTTAAAGTTCATCAAGTGCAACTTATTTCGAACGCTACATCTTCCCAAACATAAAATCTGCCTCTGCAAAATATTTAAATAGTACATTTTGCACAATAACGACGTTTAAAGATCAACGTTCATCTAGATTTCTTGGTAGGTTTAGTAAACCTGTTGGCAGAAACAGGACTCTAAACAATTTCTAATTGATTGCTTCTAATTGCCACTTGCAAGATAAAATATTAATAGCTCAGCATATTTATTAAAATCTGAATAAGCCATATAGTATAAAAATGTACTTTATCTAAAAGAAACAGCTGCTCACTACCTGTTGTTTCATTTGTATGGTGATTAGTGCTGTATTAAATAGATTATGTTATGCCTCTATTGAAATTAATTTAAGTTTTAGTTAATGAAATCTATTGGTTAAGAGGCAAACCACTATAGTTCTTTCTCTGCCCTTTCCTGGGCTTAGGGTAGTCTACTTAAACGCGGGAAAGCGAAATGCAGCCAATGTAAAAGACAATGCGTGTAGTATACTACAGAATAAGTTGGTTATAGTTTTAACATTGTTTTGATTTTATAAAAATGGAAAAATAGCAGCAATCGATGAGATCACCCCGGACGCAATAAAGTGGATGGACGACACAGCACAAAGCTATTTCTTAGATGTGTCTAACCAGTGCTTGAGAAGCAAATAAATCGGAACTACAAGACTGGCGAACAGCAATAATGGCGCCGATCTTCAAATAGGTGACAAACAAGACAACAGTCACCATAG
This sequence comes from Limonius californicus, assembly GCA_014611495.1. NCBI lineage: Eukaryota > Metazoa > Arthropoda > Insecta > Coleoptera > Elateridae > Limonius > Limonius californicus. Next base: position 37,278 of record JABXWE010018539.1, on the reverse strand, counting down.
AGTTACTTAATTCTTTTGTGTGCGTAGCAATATATGCTGTAGAATTTTGGAAGATAGGTTAAGAACAAAAGTGGAATAACAGCTAGACGAGGAACAGTGATCATATAGGGCGAACAAGTCACACAAAATTTGATTTTTGCACTTAGACAAATGATTGAATACCAACTAAATACAACCAGAACATTTATCTTGTGCTTTTAGACTTAAGAAAGCGTTTGAGAGGAAAGAACAAAGCAAGGTTTGGGCCAATGTAGACGAACGAAATGTAAGGGCACGACTAATTGAGGCAATAAGAAGTTTATATTAAACAAGCGACAACTGCTTAAGGACAAGACATAAAACTTCGGTAATGTTTGAAACAAAGATTAGAGTAAGACAGGGTTGCAGCTTCCTATTCTTTATACTTGAAATGAATAAAGTAATCGTAAACGCCCAGCACAGGACCAAACCCTACGTGGTAGGCAGCTACACAATTTGGGTGGGGGAAAATGGGATTTGCTGAACTTATATTTGCGGATTTATTTACTTCCTCCAGCAGGCTATCAAGGCCTTAGGCCTCCCTTTGGAATTCCGACGATAGTCACCCACACCCAATTCTCCTACACATGTCCTGGACGAAAAACTGCTTAGCTCTCATAACTGCTAGGTTGGTAGAAAATATGTAAATTTCTTCTCTTATTCTCCCTCCAGTTTTAGAGTTAGAGTTAAAGAAAACAAACTTGATAATGAACAATGCTAAAACAAAAACAGTGATCGTCAAAAGGGAAGATAGCGAGCACAAAATAGTACTAAAAGGAGTAGTTTTTGGGACAACTAAAGCTTTTCAAATACCTGGAGGTAACAGTAAACCAGAGGTGTAGAATTGAAGATGAAATAGACGATTGAATTGAAAACACTACCCAATTCTTCCTTGTCTTAAAGAGGAGTTTCCCACCGAAGAAAAAAATACATAAGAGGGCAAAAGCATCAGTACCTATGCAATTTAGTGCTAATATCTACGTTCACGTACTCAGTACGACAGTAAAAATAAAAGCCAGTAGATAACAAAGCATGGAAATGCGGTTATTTAGATAAATTGAAAGCAAGACTAGACTACACATACGAGAATCTCTAAGTCCCATATCAGTACCAGAAAAAGTAGAACAATCACAGCGAAGATAGCTAGACCACAGCAAAAGAAGAGTCAGAAAGGTGTTTGAAACAAAAGTTACAGGAAGAAGATTCAGGTGTAAGGTGACAAGGACATGGGAGGAAGGAGTCACAGCAGCACTAAATATAAGAAAAGAGTGTCAGGACCAGCACGAGCACGATTAGTCCAAGACACAAGGGAAGAAGATATCAAAGACATACCAACAAAAGTTTGCGACCTCGATGTCGCAATCTCCAAAAGGATTCGATTAAGTAAGTATCCAAACATTTTGTTTAATATTGGTGTTCAAATAATAGTAATTCAGAAAATTTAAATTCCCATGTCTTTTTACTCCGATAGGAAAATGGTAGATATGGATTACACGTATGGTCGTGTTTATGCGAATGCGTTGGAAGCACGTTGTCACCACGGCTAGGTTTTTTTTGATCGCCATCTACCTTGTCGTCAGGTGTTTGGAAGACTGCCAACTACTGAAAGATGCTACAGATGGGCTGAAGTCAATATGTACAATAGAGATTGAAGAATTTTGACTAAAGTGGGTATCAGCTTTCGTCTTGTTTAGTCAATTATCTAACTTTTATATCTGTGTTATATTCAGCGGCCACAAGCCTTTAGTCGCTCTCACCACCAAGCTAGAATGGTGCTCGGAAGGATGGACACTCGCTACTAGCATCCTTCTCAAGATTCTTGAAATATGGAATTTTCAAAGTTTTTCACATTCATATTTTAGCTGGATGAGAATCCTCACCTGTAACCTGTAAATAATCCACCTGAATTGCAACTGTGGATTGAACAAGCCAAACATGTTGACCAAAACCGGGCAATTTTCAAATGGCGTGAGTTTTCTTCCTGGAAAGATGTAGAGCCTGTGTCGATATAGACGGAGGGCATTCCGAACATCTTCTTTTAAACTTTAATATAAGATATTTGTATGTTTTTTGGCATCCAATACTTATAAAACTGAAATCAGAAAATGGTTTATATCTCCTGTTAGGCAAAGGTTTTTGCTTACTGCGAATATTATGTATACACGGCACTAGCATTAAAATTTCGATATGATCACTTCATTATGGGCTACTCTTTGTATTCCTCCCATACACACGCTACAGCTCCCACAATCACTTCCAATTTGGTTTGGTACGCTACAATTTACCGTACCTAACAAACTAAGTCAAATTATCAAATTGTACATGTACACCATGTTATTTAAATATTTAGTTCAATGGCGGTTAGAATAAAGTCTTTAGTCAGTTGACAGTATAAGCGGAAAATGATAGCTTAGATAAACTCGATCAACATATTCATAGTAAATAGATTTACCAATATTTCTATTCATTCATAATATCACCTCTATTTGCTAAGATTTACATATAAATAGGTAGAGAAACGCTAAAATATAAAACTGTCATATTCGATATCATCACAAGTAGAAATGTTAAAAATTTATGATAAGTGTACAGTTTTCTGTTAGATTTTTATAGAAAAATTGCGAAGTAAATCAATAGACTGGGACCGCCATGTAATTAGGTATCTAGTTATCTAATAAACAGTTAAACGTTTGTATCCAACTACGGATCGCATTCTCAACTATACTTCCAGTAGCACGCGGAAGTTCAAAACCTAAATTTTGTATGCTACCTCTATCGTCTGTAAATTCAATTCCCTTAGCAGATAGCAATCCCCGGTGATTCATATATTTGTTTGTACTTTCTGCTGCATACGAAGTTTTCATTTAGCCGTTTTTGCTATCTACTCTCTCCCGATGTTAGAAATGGAAATGCCCGAAAAAGATTTGTGTTGTGCTCACATTCTTAACATTAATAACGCCGTTGCTCTTCCTTCCACGTAGAAGCTATACGTATTAAAGTTATAATTTAGAACTTGTAAAAACCTCAATGAAAAACCTTTGGGAAGTTGCATATTTTAAGCTACAAACGTTTACTAAAGAAATGTGGGAAGAGTTTACGTAATTCCTTTATTAAAAATGTTTAAAAAGTATTCCATGCCAAGTAAAAGAGAGGCGCCTTTTATGTAGCAGCCTTGGCCTGGTTTACCACAGATAATACACCTTTTACATTTTGAAGCATCAAATTTTCCGTATAAACCGGGTCTTGTAAATATTTCTCCCAAAGTGGAGCACTATTTAAGCACAACAAATTTGTGTAACACTCGTAAAGATGTTATTATAACATTGCCTTGAAAGTATATTTATTTAACACACGCGTGCTGAAGTTTCGGTCTCAGTCTACGTCGAACATTCTTTCCGGGTTAATATAAACAAGAGGAAGATGCACCAGTGGCGTAGCGACAAATTTACATCATTTATGAACCCTCATTGAGTTTTTCAGCGCGCCCAGTGAAGTGTATTTTCATTAACAGCGCCCGGGGGTATTATAGCAGGGGTAATTAGTATTACAACGCCTCTACCGGCGTTGCCGCCAATTCTCCACTTAATTAGACACGTTCACGAATATGCCATCTAACGTTACTCTTCTTTGACCATTATAACACATAAATTTAAATATACTTCCTGTGTAATTTGCATCGTAATTTTGAATACCAAATTCGTCTGGTATTAAAAGCACAATAGTAGATCTTATTATCTTACGGAAAACAGTTCTAAATATCTGAGGACATATAGTACAATCAAAAACCAGCCGAAAAAGGTTACTCTACGTGGGTCCCTAAACCAACCGTTTGGAAGGGTTGTTAGGTTCGATCTTATGGGGGGGGGGGGGGAGGCGAATATAAACTACTAAATTTTACATTTAAATACGGTTGCAGTGCCCTGGGTATACAAACAGCGCATGTGATCAGAACTCTCTAGAGGCGATGGGCAGGTGACAAGCAACAGATAATAAAACACAGACTTACTGATCTGTCAATAAATATTGAGCAGTTGCACTCACCGGGGTCCTCCAGTCCCCTACCGCTAGATTGGGATTCGAATAGGATATAGAAGCTCTACTGTGGCCGCAGCTATTCGTAATCGTAGAGTAATTACTACAATTATGCATATCTTCTGGTACACCAATCCTCCAGAGGCAACACTGCAACTGGACTATATCCAGCCAGACACTCTGTTATTCACAGGGAGTCATAAGGGGACATTCCCACTCAGCCCCACATGCAAAGGCGAGAGTATAATTACCGACTCACGAAAAAGTCAGCCCATGCCTTCCTGGCATTCATAGTAATAATAATAATATAAATTGGGCGCCTTCACGAGACTACCTGTGCCAGCTGACTAACACCCCCATTCGTTGCTAGGGGAATAATGATTAAGCATACCGCACACATTATCTACTAATGTAACTACTGATATTGACTACGCTACTGTTTCCAACAACTACTTACATAGAAACACCAATCTTGTATAATAACCATACTAGGACGCAGTGTTTGGTAAACCAAATATAACAGCAAGTAGATAATACCATTTGCGTAGCCACATATAACGCTTCGTGGGATATAAACCACATATAATAACAAATAGATAATAGGCAACCATTCGGATAAACACAAATAACTCTTCATGCTTATAAACCACAACTTCTCCGGGGACGCCACTGCTTAGATTAGCTGATATTGCCATTACAGCACATCTTTATATATAAACACATAATTTGTAGCACTAAATTCGCACGTTGCCTCAGCTTAAAGGATAATCACATCGCAATCAGGTAGTAAGTTCGCAAACGCTATTAATTAATTATTACGCCTAGGATATGCAAGCATACGCCTAGCTACCAATAACACAGCCTCTTGTAGATTGCCGTTATTGCCCTACTACCCTACGACTGCTTCTTTTTCCCACATATTCCAAAAAACACTTGTTTGCACGGCCTTACCTTCAAACCTTTATAATTCATCCCAGCTGCTTTGAGCCGACAGGAGCTACTTATATTTTAGTAAATATTTATTTGTTGAGCCGATTGCTTTTTAACTGGAAACTGCGTTTTTCTTCTGTGACCTATGTTCGGTTCCCAACAATATTCCTTAATTTTTTGTATATGTTTGAGTTGCCGACGCACGTGGACCGAAGGGCCGTGACCCCCCGTCGATAAACAAGAACCGCCCCACGCTATTGTCAGCTAACAGATCTTACGCAAATCAATACCATGTGCGTAACAAACCCGCACATGGCCAATAACTAAATCATTGCACTGACAGTAATGTTGCCCGAAGACTGGACCTTCACGTGGGGCAGTTTCCTGTTTATCTACGGGGGGCCACGGCCCTTCGGTCCACGTGCGTCGGCAACTCAAACATATACAAAAAATTAAGGAATATTGTTGGGAACCGAACATGCCGCCCCCGATTGAAATATTGACATATGTTTCAATAACAAATAAGAAAAACTGTATCAAAACTTATGAACTAAACACAACAACCTTAACTAAACACAAAAATCTTATATAGGAACGGAATGTCTACGTATACTAGGCAATTAATATCAGTTAAAAGTTCTGAAGCATGGTCCAATAATTCTTAATGGGGAATATATAGTTTATGTGGGAACACATCACCTTGGTTTGCACTCGCGGTTAGTTTCACGCACACACTAAAGGGCAAGTGATGTTGCTTATGGGGAGTTATCGCATGGGAGCACACACAATTTTGAGATAGCACGTTTTATAACGCTATTGACAGTTTTTAGCGTCACTACACGAATGATGCCGTCTCTCCCAGGGTGAGTCGCGATCACGCGTCCTAGAGGCCATCGAAGTGCTGGGGAGTTATCATCTTTGATGATGACTAACGTGCCAATCTCTACTTGTTTGGTTTGGTACCGCCATTTGGGTCTTTCATGGAGCTGTGTTAAATATTCTGCAGACCAGCGGTTCCAAAAATGCTGCTTCATTTGCTCTAGGAGTTGCCATCTGGAGAGGCGGTTCAGTCTCACTGATATCTGTCGCCTGCTACTGTGTGATGTGATTCTAGTAATCAAACTTACTATTTGATCAATCTGCAGAGAGCAGACCTTTATCTGTCGCTTGCTCCTGCATTGTATCATTCTTATACTTGTGATCAGTTAATAAAGTGTTATACTAAAATCAACAATTGCTCATTGTATTAATTCTTCTGTTCGTCCTATTTAATCAGACAATTCGTAAACTCTTTTGAGAATAGTGTGTGAACGTGTACGTAAGCATCGCGTATCCACCAACCTAAATGTAATATAATAATAGTTGCAACCTCAAAAATTGTGTTATGTCAAGGTTGAAACAGAAGTAAACAGATTGGTGTAATCTTATATATTTTAGATCACTAGATACACACTTCTTTTTAAAGTACTCGAAGGACCACCTTCCCTTTAATACTCCGGAGAAGAAAATATAACGCTTCTTTCTTGTATGAAATCTATTTTCAGACTGGTAAAATACATGAAATAAATATCCTGCCGAGGCAATACCCTTCAGCAGTGCGGGTAGGGGCTGCCGACCCAAACAGGCAACAAGGCTGGTATACTCAAAACTCAAATTTAAGCTTGAGCTTAAACACAGCTATTTTGTAAAAGTTTCAGATTGTTATATCATCACTAAATTTAAATTAAATTAACTGTGTTAAATTCACAAAATATAGAAAGTTTAAATTCCTCCAGAATCGAAAATCTAAAGAAAATAATAATAGATTTTAAACAAATACCGTTTTGCATGGAAAATGTTAAAATGATGGATGGGATTATATAAACTTCTTTATAATAATACCTTACACTTATAGGCTTTTAAAAGGTCTTCACATGGTTCGTGTATATTTTTCTGCTCTATAACGCTATGTGTTCATTAGCTTCCCTGATTTTCCTCAATTCTTCCTTTTGGTGAACAACTACTTCCCAGATTTGTATGTTCAAGATTTGTCGCACGTCTTGTTCAATGTTTTTGATCCACTTTGTCTTGGTGGATCTCTAGTTCTTGTAACCGCCTGATATTCCTTCATCAGTATGCTGGCCTTTGCAGTTTCGCGAACCATGTTCTTGTACCGGGCCAGAGATTCTTCTTAGGAGTCGTCTTTCAAATCGCAGCAATGCAGGTACTATTTCTTCATTTTTTAATGACCATATCTGGCATATATAGGTTACCATCATGATACTAAGACTTAGTATCATGGGTTACCATCAGCTTATATATCATAAGTTTATTTGCTTTGTTTACTGATGTTGCTTTAAACACGGACATTAAGGAGATATATGCTTCGTTTGTTGATGTTATCCATTGTTGAATTTCCTGTCTGATTTTTGTCAGTGTTAATGTTGGTTGGTTAGTTTCTAAGTATTTGAATTGTTGTGCTATTTTAAGATGTTTGTCTTATAACCTTATTGACGGCTTTACGACTGGTAGCATTATTTTTATGTTCATTATCGCATAGCTCCACCTTTAAGGTTTCTATTCAAGTTTTATGTAGATTTCAGTCGCTTTCCTTTTTGATCTCGCTATTAAAATAAATATACCGTCGACATATCGGATGACTATAGTGCGAGTTCAATTTGACAAACAGTAACTATTATCCATTTCTAAACTATAAAAAATTCAATAATATTATTTGCTGGATACCTATATGTGGGGTTGCGTAAATTACTTTTAAGGGGAGACAACTTTGGTGTTCCACCCTGTTTTACGTGGAGTCATTATTGAATGCCTCTTTTTAATAGCTCATAGTCAATTGTTAAAAAAAAAGATCACCTAACATATCGAATCCAAAAAGGCAGTTTCATACTATTGGTCCTTGGCTTGAGCAGTCCATGAAGGACCATAGCCTCCCTCTCGGGTTGCGGAGCCTGGAGTTTTACGGGGGACGGTGACTAAATGAACACCAGAAGGTGCCGGGCGGCTACTTGACAGATATAATCTTTCATAAACAATTGGCATAATATAATTTTTTATTATAAAGCTTTCACTGGGCTTGTAGGCCCATCGCTTTAGTGTGAGGCCAGGTTAAGCTAGTTTGTGCAATGCTCAACAGGGCCCGACTCTGCGGGTTACCGTGTTGGTGCGTAACCATGCTTAACCTGCCTGGTGTGTGATGTATTTTTGTGTATATGATCTTGTTACTCCTCTAGTGCGATCGTAACACGAGGAGTGCCAATGGCAAGTGGAAACCGGGGCCCAATACCTATCACCCAGAAAAATGTCGGATCTTGGAATGATTCGCACCGGCAAATGTTTGAACTATTATATCCAAAGTTTGGCTCTCTTATCAGTGAGCCATCCCCGCCCTTATGGCGTAATATACAGGGTGTTTCGAAATTCGCGCGAATTTCGAAACACCCTGTATACGTCAATAATAGTAACACATAACGTATACCGTGAGATACAAAGTCAAAGACGCCCTTGATTTTTAAAGTCTTGTCTTAGATTGATATGTAACAATAAAGATGTAAACATTATCTTTAATTGTCATAAATTCATAATTAACATCTTACATTTCAAAATTTATTAGGTTATTTGTTTAATTAATTCATTAGAGCAAAAGTCGCTACAATTACCTATCACAATACTATGAATTTAAAGATGTTAACAGTAGAACATACAATTACCATATTAGAATCTTATTTTCATAATGGTGCAAAGAATGAAAATCACGAATGACAATATTCATTTCAAATCTGTTTCACAGAATTTTAATAGCGCTATCCTAATGAGTGTGCAACTTCACTTATAACAATTTCTAACAAACTACCAACATGATTATGATTAATTTTAGAGCAAGTGGAAGCGTTGAAAGGGAAAGCGGGTCAGGAAGATCTGTGAAGAGAACTGCAGAAGTTATTGGTAATGTTAGTGATATCATGGAAGCAACTCCTTCTAAGACTATCAGAAAACTAAGCCATTTTATACGGTACTTGCCGAACAATTAAAAAGAATATATTTCAGCATGTATCCATACAAAATGAAGATGGTTCATCAACTTTTACCGCGCGATTTCCAACCCAGAACAAATTATTGTCACTGGTTCTTACACAATCTAAATAAAAATAATATATTGGATCACACCTGGTTTAGCGATGAAGCCTGGTTTCACCTTAATTGGCATCTTAACAACGAAAATATGAGAATATGGGCAACAGATAATCTGCATAGGTTTAAAGAAACATCTACAAAAAAGGTCGGTTTATGGGTCGCTGTCTCAAGAAGAATGGTTTAGAAGTTTTGCCAGAAAATATAACTGCCGATTATTACTTCAGAATATCTTAAACCAACGTTTCAATGAATTTCACAATGATGAAATTAAAAATAGTTACTTCTAGCAGGACAATGCTACAGCCCATACCGTTAATCGTGTCATACAATTTTTACAGAATTTTTAAGGTGATCAGTTAATTAGTAGACACCCGATCTTGGAGTTCCAGGCTTCGTCCTAATCTTCTATCTAAAAAAATATATTTGGTAATAGACCACAGAATGTAGAAGATTTACAATATGCAACTTCACAAAAGTTAGATGAACTTACCCCTGATGAATATGTTTGAAAATCTTACGAAAACAGTACATTTATTTTAGAAAACAATGCTCAACATCTTTTGTAAAGTTCTTTATTTAGTTTGTTCTCTAGTTGTGTATGCAACATAACCTCATGACTTCGACCACAGAGACCACAGAACAATTGAGACGGCAATGTAAACTTAAATATAGCTAACTAAAAGAATAGACAAACACTGGCAAAATAACGTGTTAATTTTAAATTTCTGTTAAATAATTAAATACATAAGTAACCTAATAAAATTTGAAATGTAAACTGCCAATTGTTAATGTATGACAGGTTAAAATATTTATAATGTTTACATCTTTATAATTACAGATTAATCTAAGGCAAGACTTTAAAAGGGTGTCTTTGACTTGAGTTTTATTTCTCTCACGGTATATTGCAATATTTTATTGTAATATTTTAGTAACAGCAAACCTTTAAAAATGTCTTTTAATTCATTCCGTTCGTTGAAATAAGGGTGGTATGGATATTATTTCTGTGGAATAAAACTGACCAATAAGGATTATTACAACAGTCTTAACAATTTGCATGTAATGAAATTTGGGGCTGCTGTTGTGTTCCAAGGATATCATATGTTATAGTAGTACCTGACTGTCACTATTTTGGGTGCAATATTCGCCTTATTAAGCGTCTCTCTAATACCACCCCATTGTTGCGCCTAATTCCTTAGAACAACAGCTTATAACGTTAGCTCGGAAGCTTAAAAATATTTATATAGTAATTCTTGTATTACTATTCTGACATTTTTTAATGTCTTTTTAATAGCGTGTTTTACATATTATGGAGCTTTAGCTAACACCCAAAGAACTGCTTAGTTCTTGGAAAAGCTAACACCCAAAGAACTGCTTAGTTCTTGGAAAAGTTTGAAATCCATATGCTTTATCGAAAAGCTAGGAGCTATCATGAGAAGGAGTTATCAAGGTAGTTGATAAACTACAAATAAACGGAACATTTAAAGAAGTGTTTAGAATGAATAAAGGCTTTACTAAATCACAAGCAATTAACAATAATTCTACTGATTTTAATCAAATCCTTTAACTGCAGATTTAGAATCTGTAATAAATCTTATTAAATTGAACGTTTTTGTAGTGTATTTACAATTACAAATGATTTAATAGGTGCTCAAATAGTTTCAATTGCAAGCCTGCATAACATTTATATTCGCTCTACAGTTTCTTACAAATGTATATAGTTTTACGTTCAATCCAATTTCACTAGCAATTTTCACTAGAAATTGTATTTTATTGATTAATAGCTTTATTATTCAAGATTAAACCAACAAAAAAAATGTGTTGTTCTTTAGGTCATAACGAATACAGAATCATAGACAAAATTTGCAAAAACCATTCCTATATTTCCAAAAAGTCACACATAAAAAATCAATCAGGTGCCCATATTAGGAGCATCGTGTTCTAAATAGGGGCACCCTAAAAAAAACAAAAAAAAGCGATTTAATACCGAAAACAATAATGTAATTCTTAATAATTAAAAGAAACTTGAAAACTTGCGATATTAAAAAAAATCTAAGTTGCAAAATAAAATTTGTTTAGTCACTGTCTTCGCATGTTGGGCACCTAAAAGAGGGTGTGACATCTTTGGCTATCAGTCCACAGCATTCTTCGTGAACCAAGTCTGGCACACGGTACACTGCATCATGTCGTTTTGCTCATCTTTCTTGCAAAGGGGACAGTACCAAGGTTCTTTCCGAGGAATTGAAATGCCACCGCACGTTGCTTTATCTAAATTAGCTTTTTTGTTGTTTGGACCGAGGCGATTTTTTCTTGGTAATTGAGGACTTTGCCTTTTATCCTAAAGAGTCCTTTTCCGCAAACAACGATTTTACAACTTTGACAGCTCGATAGTTTAATGCCTTTTTTGGTGGTGCTCTGGACTAAGCAGGTAGCTCTGGTGGTTTCAATATGTTAGTAAACGATTTAGTCTTGTTAGCCTCCAACTCGTTGTCCGATGGTTCACTGGTTTCAGAAGAAGAAGACTCTGATGGTTGCCATTCATTCTCATCATCTGAACTGTCGTCATATGAGACACGTCGGAGCCGTTTTTGATGAGGACGGCTAGTTAAAGTCTTTGGAGTAGACATACCTGGACCATCAACTTCTTGTTCTCTTGTCAATTCTAAAGCCAGCGTTTGTTGAAAATCAGCATTGGAGGGTATTGGAGCAATTAAAGTTGCAGGGGGATTTGCATTATGTTGGTTCTCTAGGTGTCTCTCTCATAGTGTGGAATGTGCAAATGCTGTTTCTGGTATGACTGTTGTGTCAAAAGGGTATATACCAGTTGCCCGAAATCCTGCTGACACGTTAGAGGGGGTTGTAGCTTTTGGCCAAACTTATGCAAATACAATACCAAAAATAGATTTTGTTAATTCTCTATCTCCAAAACCGCTGCAATTCCTCGTCCCAGTGGTATTCAAAAGAACGGAATACCGATTTGCCCATAGACTGCAATTCATGCGTGCAGTTACTCGGAAGGCATAATAATGTGATTTCAGGAGTGTCTGCAGCTTCAACAATATTTGCATTGAGATGGAATTTTTCTCCATCGAAAATCAAAAGCACTTTTCCAGGAGGTTTGTATTGTGCAAAATGTTCAATCCAGTTAACAAAAGTTCACAAGTCATACTACCTTTTCTGTCATGAATGCTTTGGCCCCAGATGGTAAATTCTCTGAAAGTTCAGGCTTATTTCTCTGGCCTTTAAATAGAACAACAGGTGGAATTACCTGACCCAGAACAATTTCACAAGACACAATGGTGACATTTTCGGCATGTTCTGCTGCCACAAGTGTTCTAAATGTGGGCACTGCCATATTATTTGGGACATGCCATTTCTTACAAGTTTCGAAACACACATTCATAATACAGAAATAAATATAAATCTCTATAGCACCACTTCAAAGTAGAGTTCCTCAGCTTCAATTTCGTGTATAGTAACAATTAATTTCGGTACATATTCCTTACAAAATTAATTGAAACCTAGTTACCGAAAATTACAATCTCACTTTCCACATGTAACGGCTTCCGATTAAAAATATTACTGTGCCCTCTAGCGAGTAATGGTGGAATACTTTGTATATTTGCAGTTGTATAAGATCCCTGCTAGGGCACATGCTGTCATCATTTGCTACAATTGGTTACTAACTGTATTTTCTTACTAGTGCCCATATTTGGGGGAGTGCCCATACTTGGTTAAGGTACCTTATTTTTTTTGTTATAGCTTCCGCTAAGTCTTTGAAGCTCGTAAAAGTTTGTGTACCGTTTTTGCAATACCCGGTATAAATACATATCTAATTATTTACTATCAAAGAGTAGCTATAGGGGTTACTAAATGCTACTAAGGTTTTCATTGAACTAACCTATTGCAGACTAAATTTAATTCCGTTACAAGCATAACAAACTTGATACTTGAAATGCTATGGAATTCGACACTGTGAAACTTTCCCATTCATGTTTTTGTTTATATTGAAACTCGTGTATTTGTAACTACATAACACGGGCCGTAGATATTGGGTTAATTCGTATATTCATATTTAGTGAGCTCAAAGGGAAACATGAGGTAACTCGTGACATTACTCAATGTTTTTTAGTACTACACCATAAAACTCGGGAAATTGGAATGTCAACATGTAATATACATGATAATTAGCAACGTCTGTGCGTCCACTGAAAATTACAGAGCTTGGGACGCGATCGGCCTTTCAATTTATCTCATAGAGCTGCGGTAATTGCGCCACTTGTTTAATTTACAGCACAAACCCGCATCGACTTTGTTTCTGTCGGATAATGACCATTCATCTCGAATCGTCATTAATTACCGCCTTTTTCACATTTAGTTTTTGTAATGTTCTGCTGTAACAATTCACGCAAAAACATTTTAGATACAAACGGTGATTTTGAAATACGGGGCCTGATAATGTAGAGATCATTAATAAAACCAAATAATTAAATCTCTTAGTAAACTTATATCCTGTAACTATTTTTAATAAAGGTATAACGTATTTGACTTCTTTTATGTAGTAATAAAACTATTACGGTTTGCTGTTTAAATAAAGAGGTCCGTGAAGTTGGCGCAACAACATTTTGCCCAATTTGGGCCCATCGGCGTCCTAAAAATGTATGTCGTATTTTAAATCGTTTCCGAGTTATATATTAAGAAAAAACTAAATGTTTCGCCAACTTCATGTTAGCGAAATAATTGTAGATTTTTGGCATTTTTTACTGTAAATATTTTGCGCCCTATTTAGCGCATTTGCGCCCTTAAAAACAATTTCAAATTATCATTCATTACCCAGTTAGTCATTGTTTTAATAACTGGATAGATAAGTATTAGAGTTCCCCTCGTATTGAAGAGATATTCTCACTTGGTGTTGCGTTGTCCTAAATGCTGTTCTGTAGTCCACGACTAATTGGGCGATGGTGATATCAAATGCAATAATGTAGAAATTTCGTCCGTGATAGATCGTTCTTAATATTATTATAAGAATGAAGAGGTATAATAATGTTTGATACCATTCACATGCAAGAAGTTTATATTAAAAAAATATTATAATAATAGTTTTTCTATGTGGTGTTATTACTAACAGTTGTTGTACAACACTCAAATTAGAAACGCAAGCTTGGGACTTTTTGTGCATATTTAAGTGCAACAAAATATTGATTGTAACCTGCTTCAATGGAATTCCAATACATTAAATTACAATTTATAAAATAAGTACAATTATCTGCTAGCACTGTAATTTGAGTCTTAAAAGTACTTTCTAAACGTTTATACCGGACTTCAGCTACATAGATTACTATGTTGTATCTCGAACATTATTACTGTTACTAGCGATTTCGGTTTTGCACAGACGGCATTATAGAGCTTAGAATTCTTTACATCTGTCTGTTCTAAAATACTGTTCCATAATTTAACAAACATGGTTTTCTGTGGAAAGCTCAGCGGAGTTCTTTAAACCTCCTGTTACATTTAATAGTAAGATGATTTATTGACAATATCATACAGCCATCTATCTACGATGTAGTTTGAACATGATGGATATAAACCCTAATAATACATAATTTGCAAAGTTATGCAAAAATTACTCCTACAAACTGGGGTGTTATAGTAGAATATTTGATTTCGAAACTTTATGAAAATGGTTTGACAGTTAATGTACCATACAAACAATTTATATTGTACCTATGTTCTAAGTCGTACTACATAACAGTCCAGCAGACGTTGTGAACTTTGCCAGATATTATCAGCAAAATATTTAAATTCTGTTATAAATCCGTGTCCTCTATAAACATTTTTCAATTTAAGTTTTATTAATGACGTTGTATGGAATATCTCGGTTCTAGTTAATCTGTATGATTCCCAATAACAATACCATATAAAACCCGCGATTAAGTACAGTAGATTTTGTATTTTGTACATAGTATTACTATTGGCTGCAAAACTCGGTAATGTGAATTTGATTTTTACGCGTTTGTTTAAAAATTATTAATGATATCTGAAAAATATTTCTAAATATAGACTCATTATTTTTATTTCAATCATTATCATTGGGCGGCAAAAATGTATTTTATAGAATCGAAGTAAACGCCGACATGCCCACATTTTATATAATCAAAGAAATCAGCAGTATAAAGTGTGAGGCATTGAGCGTTTTGAATCATGTTTTAGAATTACGTTGTAAAGCAATAGTTATTTTTTATATGTATAGGACGATAAAACTTTATTTTATCGTCGAGCGGAAAGTATTAATTCATGAGCTATGAAATCGCAATTGAATTAATTTTTGCTAGTCGATAATTAAATTTGTCGTCGTGTATAAATTTTTTATTTTCTACAGCAGCGCGTAAAGAAAGAAAAAGAAAAACTTGAAAAAATCAATACAAATTAGATTATTATTAAGCATACTTTAAAATCTCAGTAATATGAGTTGTTATGGAGTTTGTTTATAAAAAAAGTTTTATTTCCATTCTGGTTTTTTCACAAAGTAGATGCAGAAATGTGTGCAAACCAAATTGAATGAGAAAAATTGCAATCAGAATTGGAAGAAGAGACATCAGAGGCAATAGGTAGATTATTGCGGATAATATACGAAAAAGAATGCAAGTGCTCAAATTTGAAAAAGCGCGAAGAATATCAATAACGTGTGTGAAAAAGTGCTTCTGACTGATTTTTCTGAAAAGTCAAAGAAAGTCCAACTATCAACATTATGGACCTACTACTCTACGCAAACGTGTCTGCTCCTGGGAATGAAAAGTGTGATATTTTAAAGTAAGTAATATAGGTCATATCATTGGATATTTGCAGATATAGCAAACTGATTCCATTGCTGAAGAAATTTACTAATGTCGCAAATCTTCGAACAGGATGTTGTTATTAGCTCAAAGTGTACGATTGTCACAGCAAAAAAAGTTGTGGTTCCAAGAATAGAAGTTTCTGGTAACGCTAACTGCACAATTGAAGATTTAATTAATACAAACGTGAAAATCTAGAATATGTATTAACTTATAATGTTCTTAATTTAAATAAATAATAAAGTACTTTACCTAACGAGTGATCTAAAAGTCTCGTACTTGGGGTTGGCTATGACTTATAAATCGTATGTCGGGTATTGAATGTCATAAAACTACTGCAGAAAGAAGGATGTGTCAGAACGTCAAACTATTACTTAAATGTCATGTATAGTGCGTAAAAGTAAACAAATCATTAATTAACTAAACTAGGCTACATATTAAAAAATCACATAAGGTGTTGAAGGGGCTCTCCATTGTTATTAATACATAAATTTATATGTATTTTCATTTTCAAAAACATTCTGAAGCACATTAAAGTCTATTTGTTCACATTGCCTGACGATGTTGATTCTTAAATTATTAGGGGTATGGATAGGATTTGTATAAACATTATTTTTTAAATCGCAAGACCTTGCCGGAAACGATCTGTACTTATTAATCTACCCTCAAAAGCCCCTACAAGTAATTAAGGGTTTCTTGAGTAATATGAAGTCGCGCGGTGTCTTATTGAAAATAGCTGGTGTGCAACTCATCATCGTGTAGTTGATTAATAAAATTTTCCAAAATTATGTTTCTATAATTTGCACTATTCTGAATTTCATTAAAAAAGGTAGGTCCAATAATTCGTCTTCGAGATATAGCTAATCATACTCCAATCTTAGCAGGATACATTGTGGCTTCTCTGAAACAATGTGAACTTTCCAGGCCCCATTGGGGCACGTTTTGAGAATTGACATATCTATTAAGGCGAACGTATGATTAATTTGAATAAAAAGTTATATTTAACAATTCGTTGTTATTTAAATGTTCATTGAGCCAGTGAAAGTATGCCAATCTTTTATTGTAATCAAGCGGAAACACCTCCTACTCGATGTGCGCTGCGGCAACGGAGAGGGGGCTTGACAACATGATCATAAAGTGGATCAAAAACCTGCTCCAGTCGCGAACCATCAAGGTCACCATCAACGATGGAAGTAAGACAGCCTATGCTACCAGAGGGTGCCCGCAGGGGGAGTACTCTCTCCCCTGCTGTGGAACTTGGTAGTACACAGCTTGATCACTGACCTAAACAATCAAGGTCTTTATACTCAAGGTTAAGCGGATGATGTAATAATCTAGGCCACTGGTAGATTCCACGGGACAGTCTCAGAGATTGCTCAACATGGACTGAATACCGTAGAAAGCTGATGCAGAGAGCATTCGCTGACGGTCAACCCAACGAAGACCAAGGCAGTGCTCTTTACTAAAAGAAGGAACCTACAAGAAAGGGCCCTTACCTTATACAGCACTCCCCTAGCCTGGGACTCCAAAGTAAAATATCTGGGCGTCATACTTGACCAGAGACTTACTTGGAGACACCATGTAGAGGAAAGAGCAAGGAATGCAACTGCAACCTTTTGGATTTACAGACGTGCCTTTGGCACAACCTGGGGTTCAAACCAAAGGTGGTACACTGGATGTACATAACCATGGTAAGACCCATCATCACGTATGCTGCGCTTATCTGGTGGAAAGGCGCAGATACACAAAGACTGGGAACAATCCTCAATCGAGTGCAGCGTTTGGCTTGTGTGGGCATTACGAGTGCACTAAGAACAACATCAACAGCTGCTCTCGAGGGGTTAATAGGGCTCCCAGCACTGGCAATGGCAGTGAAGTCGGAGGCACTGCTAGCGGCCTGGAGAGTAAAGCAATTAAACTTATGGAAGGACGTGGGCTATAACATGGGGCATTGCTGGATACTATCCAGTGCACCAAAGATCTGCTGCATGGGGGTAGACCGCATGGTACTAAGGTATACGTTCAACAGAAACTCCCAAATGAGCATTCCCACCAAAGAGGAATGGGCAGAAAACTCCCAGGATCTACGTGCCAATACAGGACTAATCTGGTTTACAGACGGATCCAAAATGGCAGGCGGAACTGCAACAGGCATATTTGGACAGTCTCCAATAGTAGAACTATCTACACCATTTGGGACTCATACATCAGTATTTCAGGCGGAAATAGTAGCTATCTCCGAATGCGCTGATGAATGTGCTCGTAGGGCATACCAAAATTTGCCCATCACGATATACTCAGACAGCCAAGCGGCTCTTAAATCGCTCAGCAATCCTAAGAAAACCTCGCGGTTGGTATTAGAATGCTGGGAAAAACTACAAGCGATGGTGCAGCGTAACGTTAGATTGACGATGTATTGGATACCGGAACACAGTGGGTTTGAGGGTAACGAACACGCTGATGGGCTCCTTGGAGCACCTCTGGGGACCCGAACCAGCAGTGGGCGTACCTCGAAGCTCAATTAAGGCCACTATACTGGACAGGCTGGGAAATCAGCATGTCCAAAGGTGGAAACAACAACCGCTTAGGCAAGCGAGACTTCTCATAGAAGGACCAGCCCAAAAGCAAACAGATTTCCTACTAAATCTGGGGAGGAAAGACATCAAGGCCATAGTAGGCCTCTTAACAGGCCATGGCCATCTGAACAAGCACCTAACCACATTGGGAATCAGAAACGATGCCCTCTGTCGGAAGTATAAAACAGAAGAATAAAACCTCTATTCATGTACTCTGTCGGTGTGCAGCGCTTGCCACTCTCAGATTCAGGGTCTTCGGGGTCTGGTCCCCAGAACCTGAGGACATTCGAAGAGCCCCCTGAGACAGATCCTGGCCTTCATCAAAAGGTCGGATCTGCTCTAATGAGGCACGCAACAAACAGGATGCACAATGGAGCGAAAGGGCTGAGTGCTGCACATCTGGGCCCTGTCAATTTAGAAATAGAAAAAAAAAATAGAATAGAACACCTCCTAGTATATTTGCATTGTACATGGATACATATCCAAATCTTCACGAAGAATTCTATGTAGTGTAGTATACGGCAAATCGGCTTGTTGCGAAAGCCTTATAAGAGGCGCATTAGGATTCTCCTGGATTGCATTTCTGCGATCTCTATGGCGCTATTATTTCTTACACGAGGTCTTCCACTTATTGATCTGTTATTAGCAAATCCTGCCCCTCGAAAACAATCTAGCGTTCTCGAAAACTGATTTGCAAAATGGTTGTAATTTAAAACAACAATTCTTCCAAATGTCGCATCTCCATTCCCCATTGTCCAAACGTTGTTCAACACCGGAGTAAATATCAACCATAAAAGTTTTATGTACTTGTGTAAAAATATTCAAAAATACATAATATCTATCAGAAGTATAGCAATGAATGAATGTTGTGCCAAATTTCTGAAGAAGGCAAAAATATTTGACATCTCTAGACAACATGATTTGGCAAGTTTCAAACGGTAGGTACATTATGACACAAAATACAAAGGGAATATTTTCCATCACCGCTAACTTTTTCATCTATGAAATGATATATAAATCGATTTTTAGTAGCGTAATTTCATTGAACTATTACTTTATGTATCCTTGCGGTTAAAGTGCTACTTGATCTTCTACTTCGGATGAGCAAGTGAGACTAATCTTTTTGTTGTGTTTTTGATCTTGCAGATTCATTATTATTTTGGCCGAGTTTTTGCCTTACCAAAAATTAAAGTGATGTTACTTATTTTTAAAATTTACATACTTATTGGAAAAAAGTTAATTCTGATTGAACTATGAATAAGTGCGATTAATGTAGTCATTCACTGTAGGAAATTAAAGATATGTACCTTGTGCAATGAACAAGGTAATTAATTGCAGTAAACCATCTGCATATAAATTTAAAAGTTTCACTATAATTCTATGTGATTTTCATCCGGGACCGCTAGATTAAGTACGTTATAGACAAATAGATGTTATATTCGTATAACATATTAATAACAAGAAAGTATAATACATTAGAAAGAAACGATCCAAGACGAAGAAGACATCACGCCCACGACACAAGAAGAAGTGAAACACGTGATCAGAACACTCTGCAATAGACCAAGTCCATAGAATAAGCTATTAGAAGAAGAGGACGTTTGTTCTACAATCTTCTAGATGCAGCACAAGCTTTCGACAAGGTCTGGCACGAAGTTTTAGTATATAAAATTGAAACACTCTTCCCAAAATAAACTACTAAAATACTGAAATCTTACATAACTGGTATACATAGAATAAAATAGTAAGAAGCAAGAAGCATACTAAGGATTTGAGGAGATTAATCCAGGATTGCCGCAAGAAATTATACTAAGTTTGGTCTTCTACCTTCTGTATACCTCCCAATATTCGAGAATTACCTTATAGTCACATTCGATGATGATATAACTATTTAAGCTGTATGAAATAGAAAGCAATGGAAAAAATACAACCGGCTGTCAATCAAGTAGTCAATTGCACATCGAGATGCAAAATTAAACTAAATGAAACAAAATGAGTTTATCTGAACTTCACCAATAAACAAATACACTATAAGCCGGTTATCATTAATTGCAATCAAATACGACATTCAGATAAGGCATACTATCTTGGTATGAGGCTAGATGTTCAACCTTATTGAAAGGTTCATGTTAAAAAGAAGAAAAGAAGTTGGTCTTAAATATAGAAACATGTATTGGCTGCAGGGAAGAAGATTCATTTTGAACGTATATAACAAACTTTAAAACAGTTTGATGGCGTGGTATGCAACTATGGGAGTGTACCAAAAACAGTAATATCCGGTTGCATCCTGGCAAAACGTTTTTGCAACACGAAGCGACCGCGGAGTGCGGGGTAAGAGAAAATACAAAATCCAGCAAATTATAAGCCAGAATAAGAATTAAAAGGTATGTTATAAATTTATTGTATTAAGAGCGGAAAGTATGTAATAGGGCTGTAGTTATAAACAATTCTGGACAAACTAATTTTTTGAAGAGGTATTTGTATTAGCATATTTTTTCATAAGTTTGGAACAAACATTGATGTCATGCGTAATAAAAGGTATTAAGTGAAAGGACCAGCATGTTTACCACATCCTTGTCCCAATTCCAACATCCATATCGTTCACCACTAACAGGATTTACTTTTATAACCGTGATCATTTAAATGTGAGTTTCCAAGATTTCAGTAAAAATTAGGGTTTCAAAGTTTTTCTTCAGATTAGCACTATAAAAATTAATTAATTGCAAATTATCAGATTCCGCAGTTCTAGCAACACTTAAAAAGCGGAATTAATTAAATTAACGGTCTTTAGATGTACAGAGATATCAGAAGCCCCAGATCTTTTTAACAGATTTCTAAGCTCTCATCAAATTATTTTAGAACTGTAGTATAAAACCGTTATGCTCAATAAAGCTTGTTCTTATATTATAGCCCAAGTAGGATAATTACTCAAAAAGTTATCATATTCCCAGTGTGCACGACTTCTTGTGAGCTGTAATTTTTTAAGGCTATTACAGGGGTAGATATCTACTGTTTTATTTTATTCATTCATAAAGGAGCTCGTGGACTCGTAATTCTTGCTGTTTTGAAAATTATATGACTTTCAGACAACTGAAATGTTTACAAAGTATGTCATTGTATTTGTCATTATTCTCGTCGAAGTTACATAATGCTATTTTAATAGAATTAATGTAAATTATTTCAAACATCTACATACGCACCATCAACAAAATCAGATATGCGATGTATTTAATTTTCATAGAACTGAAAATGAATGTTGTTGCGTTCATAAAATCAGTGCAGTGGTTGATACTGTCTCTGGTAAAGGGTATTTGTGCCGCAATTATTTGTTTAAATCAGAAATATTAAGCAGATTTATGTTGCAAGTACCATTAAAAACAAGTTCAGCTGAAGTTGGCAGGATCCCAAAAAAATATTTTTCAAATGCGTTTATAAACTCTATATAATGAAACTCTTCTCTTATGTTTATTGTAGCAATAACTAATATAGCTTTATGTAATGTAATTTTGATTTAAATATGCATTTTGGCAAAGCAACTACAGCCATGCTACCGGATCGTTAGAAATATTCACAACAGCTGTATCTCCTTGGGATCACGAACTTTATACTCCTAATTTATAATATCAATATTACCTGAAATATACATTACTTCGCCTCGTTCACTTGGAGAAAGTTAGTTTCCTCCACACGTAGTACATCATAATGCAGCGACAATAACATGATCAATGATCATTAAAGTCAGGAAGTTACATCTACGTCGACGTCTGTTTGATTTGGAAATACTAACATGATTGAAATGATAGAAGTATATAATAGTTTTCTCTTAAGTAAACACAATAATTACATTGACTATAAGTACCTTTATTATTAATTTCCAGTTACTAAAACTATACTGAACCTTTCAACTCTCTTTAGATTTTACACCACTACACCACGTAGCCTACAAAACCCATAAAATGTGTTAACTATTATTCTTGTTTGTCAGACAGGATTATTCTTTTTTGATGGTTATCTTATCGAGGATTATATTAGGAAGACGTAATGTTGGTAAATATCCAAAATTATGACGAACACTCAAGAACTTAGACAGTACAACACTAGATATCGTTCATAGTTGTATATACCTTACAAAAAAGTAATAACAGAAGATAGCGTTAGCAAAGAAATAACACGAAGAATAGGCCTAACGTGGAGTACCTTTGGGAAGCTGGGCTACATTCTAAAGTCGAAATTTCCTAACACCTTGATGTGGAAAGTTTACGACTACTGCATTCTCCCAACTTATGGCGTTAAACTTGGAATCTTACAGAAAGAAATGCCCAAAACTTAATAAGAACTCACGAGGCACAGAAGAGACATATTTTGGTAATCAAACTTGTAGAACAAAGAACCAATGTTTGCATAAGACAACAAACGAAAGTAACAGACGATTAAACCACATTTCATAACTGATATATCAATGGACTGACCACCTTACCCGTATCCAAGATAATAGATTAACAAGAAGGATATTAACTTGAAGACAACGCGTAACAAACTGAAGTAAAGGAGAACCAAACAATCAATGGCGAGATGATATAAAAAGAACTGCAGCAGTAGGTACACTATATTAGAGTAGCGGAAGACCCGCAAGAATGGAAAGAAATGGGATGGACGTAGATAATTTGTGATTTGTGTACTTCGAAGGACACGTTAAACCGTCGGCCCCGGTTATTATGGGGAACAATTTGGTAATCGTATATCATGTAGTAGAGCTCTTCCGATTTTTCCGCGAGTGAAACCAGCTTCCTGCTCGACATATCTGGAAAAAGTATTCATGCAATC
The DNA here is from genome assembly GCA_014611495.1 of Limonius californicus. NCBI lineage: Eukaryota > Metazoa > Arthropoda > Insecta > Coleoptera > Elateridae > Limonius > Limonius californicus. The sequence goes on along the minus strand of JABXWE010018539.1, from coordinate 13,937 downwards.
TGCCCATTGCAACAAGCCTTTGGTCTAAATACAGATAAAGTAAATCCATAGAATTGTTAAAGTAACATTCCTACCTGCGGTGGATCTGAAAATTTTTCTTTTTACCTAATAAATTAAAAACAATCGAAACTCACAACACGATATTTGCTAACGTAATGTAAGTTCAAAAATGAAAAGCTACACGAAAGCTGTTATTTTTTTAATTAAAGTACCTCTGAAAATACATTAACACCTAATACCGACTGTTATGAATAATGTATAGCCATTACAATACATATGAGTTATTTAAACATCTAGCCTAAAGCTAAGCAATACACATCGAATGATATGAATAGAATTAATGCAAAATAACCAAATAACAAACCTCAAAACAACATGAACTATGTTCACTTAGTCCTTAAAAATACTAAACAATGACAAATATCAGCAGGTTTTTGGTATTTATGCCTATGGGCTGCCAACGATGTCATTCGACATAAAACTATCATTTGCTTTCATATGGTTTTGTATTATTCTTCAAATTTGTACAAATTTAAGCATGTTGTATAGGTAAAACTATGACTACGACCATTAGTTTGTTCTGTTCGAACCACCCTTATGGTTGATATATTCTGTAAAGTGTAAAGTATAAAGTTGGACTTTTTTAGAACAGCCTTGGTATATGTACTCTCGTCGGTTTATTGTCTAAGATGCACTTTCCACCTGTAACTTAGAGAACATTTGTATAAAAGTTATGTTTTTCACCAAATTCAGTAAATGTGTGTGTTCGAATCACCCTCATGACTTTATTGTCCCTTAGATTTTCGATGAAAATTTTTTTGACGCTCTATTTAGGACATTCTTGTTGAAACTATCATCATGGGTTTTTATTTCATAAAATACATTTTTGAAAAACTCTTTTCGCAAATGATGTTACAACTACCCAAACCAACAATTTCTAGGGTATTTGATTACAGAAGTAGAAAAGAACAATCGGTTCATACAGCTGACTTACTAAACATAGTGTGAGACGTAAGCCACGAGGTCAGCTAGTTGGTGTTAGTGCTTTAAGAATATATTCTACGTTTAAAATTGATTACAATAGACTGTTTGAAGAAAAATATAGTTCTGATCTTTAGCAAAACAAATTTCTTACTGGTTTTATTTGTATATATCAGTAGAAACTTGAATATATGTCGTAAAACCTTAAAAAGACAAAAATTCTGATTGTTTGTAATACATAATTCCTGATAGTCAATTTTTATCTCCGAGTCAAATAATAAACACATACTATCTAGAACAGTGTTTCTCAATTGCTGGTCCACGGACTAGTACCGGTCTGCGACGCTAACCTAACCCGTCCCCGAAAACTTTAAAAATATGTAGGTAATTTTTTGGAAAAATAATTTAAAGCCAGTACAAGTAGCATATGAAATCATAAATTTTTATAAGTTTACCTGGTCCGATACTCATTCATCGTCGACTTAGCAGTGCAATGGCTATCACGAGGTAGAATTTTGAATCGTTTGTTTGAATTAAGACCTGAATTCGAACCTTTTCTATATCAAAAAAACTCCGAATAGCTAAAATTTTTCCACAACATTATTTGGGTTGCGAAACTGTCATATTTGTACATAAATTTAAGCCGTCACGGAAATAAGAGTACCCGTTTCAACATATACCACAAAAATCATACAGTTAAAAAGAAACTAATTCTGTGGAAGCAACGTACACAAGAAAACAACTATGGCATATCTCTCATCCTTTGTAATATCTAATAAATTCAGGTGATCTGGATATGAAAGGGATACATCATATAATTTGTGAAAATCTGGAATCCTCCTGAAGATGATTGGCGGATGGCGAATATGTGGATAACGTTTTTGAACAGTAGAAACTTATTGTATTAAGCTTAGACTTAGGGTTACAAAACATTGTTTGGATCAATGCCCATAATACAGTTTTGGGTTAAAGTCAGAAGTGAATATAAAGTTTTTCATGAGCTCCATGTCAGATGATGATGATGATGATGTGATGAAAAGGCAATGAAGGTTTTACTACCTTTTTCACCAAACGTACTTATGCCAACCGGCAATTTCAACAATGACAATGATAAATCGAAAGTTCTGTGTTGCGCACTGCAGTTACCACCTGAAATCCAAGAATTAAACCTTTTATCCACTAAAAAGGAAAACAACAATTATATTAGTTGTTACTGTTTAGAAATATATACAGGGTGTATCAGAAATAGGTACAAATATTAAATCCGATGGTAGATTACAATATATACAAACTAGAAAAAACATTTCTTTGGCAATAGGACCCTTAAGATATGAGAACATAATAATTGAAAATTTGACTCAAAATTGTTTGAGTACCGCAGGATACTAACAAAAATTTGACTTCAAGGACATGTCATGCAAAGAAGAGTAAGATAGAAGTGCAACAAAATTTCTTATCACCTGCCAAAAACCAATCCTATTAGGTAGGTCAGTAATTTCTATTCAGTCTGTTGTTGAAGCTGGCAAGTAGTGTTACTAACAAAATGGAAAATATTACGAATATTGAACTTACTGAAATTGTTCTTATTTACGGGGAAGCTCAAGGAAACGCTCTAAGGGCATGGCAAATGTACCGAGTCCGGACACTTAAACACGCGACACACAATCATAGGTCATTTAATCACGGACAGTTAAACACGCCGACACTTAATCACACGGACATTTAAACACATAGACATTTAAACACTGAGGCACATAATCACAGGGACATATAAACACATAGTACTACTGGCGTATAAAAACATTGTGAATTCCTATATGACTGCAGTGAAACCAAAATTTAAAAAATTATGGCAAATGGAGCTTTATTGCAATTAATTAGCATAAATAATACTTATATACATAATATATAACATATATATATATATATATTCATACAAGGTTAATATGACCTCCAAAATAGGTATGTTCTTAACGTAGCCACCTCCAAAATTTCGTTGTCACTTCCGATTTCGGAAGTGACAACGTATCGCCATAGTTGTTAAGTTTTCTGATACTAGATGTGCTCAGGAGTCCATTCCCGAAAATTTGCCTGGAGGTGATTTTGACCCCCAGTATCTACAAAACGGTCTTTTAGTTCGAGTATATACCGCTGGCGCTGGCGTCGCTTATGAATTTGGTACGCCCAATACAAAGTCACCTCCGGTATGCAGACTGCCTCTTGTCACCTCCAAAATGACGGCAACATCGCCTTCGTTGTATGGTGTCATATTACATTAGAACAGGGGACTGCCAGATTGAAGAAATCATTAAATCTTCGAGTGGAGAGCGGCAAATTTGAAATGCTTAGTCGTTGACGAAACATTTTAGATCCGTTTTATATTCGAGAAGCCACTAAATTTAAATAATCCGATTAAACTGGATTAATAAACAATGAGTCCCTGACAATGGTGGCATAAATTCACTTTTACCTTCAAACCTTCAACTGTTTTCGAGTTATGACATCATCATCGATTTGTTTTAAAAATTTAAAAATTTTTTAGACTATGTTTTAACCAGATATAACGGAAAGCTAATAACTACTGGTTTTCTTTTAATTGCTTTTTTATTAAAGTTAAACATCTACTTTCTACACTTGAACTTAAAAGAACTGGTTACTAATAAAAAACACAAATTCATAAAGGTTTTTTTTATTGGGAATACTATTGGCTAGCAAAAAATTCGTTGTTAAAGACCGTATTTAATTATAAATGTGGTATACCAGTAAAGATATAAAAAATAAAGATCAAGTTTCCTCTGGAGGAAATTTATTTTCAACCATATCGCACACTTCACATAGAATCAAATTAATAAAATAGATTTTTAGATTTTTTCCCAGAATCCGCAGTAGGCTATGGAAATAAAGCATATTTTTACGATCTTTGGAAATAAAAAATGTACAGGGCATCTTCAAAAATGACAAATTATCAAATTTTGTCAAATAACTCGGAAACAAAAGAACACTTTTGAGTTCTGTCTGCACCATGGTAAGTATCACCAAAACAGAGGATATAAATATTACATTAGTTTTTTGCTTTTGGCCAACAGTTACCGAGATAAAAATAAAAATTTATTTTATCTAATATGTAATAATTTGATATTTGATTTTGTGCTTATCAGCTCCTTCTCTGTAGGGGGTTCCATAATGTCTTCAACTGGTAAAATAATTATTGATTCATTTGACTGATGAGATGAGGTTGTTTCAAAATTGTAAATGTTCGATTTTTGTGTATAAGCATTAATGTCGAAGTAAGGGTCCCCATCATCATCATTAACAGTTTTCGCTGATTCAGATATAATAAGTACTACCTGTACTACCCGTTTTTTCATTACTTTTCGAAGTTATTCTGCAGCCACCAGAAATCATAGTCAATTCATCTTTTATTTCTTCGGGAAAATGGGTAATTATACCTGAGGTAAATTCTGTACACATTTCATCTGAAAATATGGTGGATTTCGTTTGACTTTCTCCTTGAAACGATCATTACTATCGATTGTAAGCAAGTTAATATCATCAATTTCTATGGGTAAGTCATAAAAGTTATTACTATTAATCCATTCCTACAAATAAATACTTTTTCTTGCATTTTCCTAATAAAAAGTATTAATTTGTTTACTTAAATGCGTTTTCTGAGTACTAAATTCTTTCTGGTAAATTTCATCTGGTGGAAGGTGAATTTGCTCTTTTTTGTGTGATTCTTCCACTAGTCAAAATACAAAATAATGGTTTGAATTTTGAGATAACATTATAATTAATTTATTTATTCAATGTGAGTAGCTGTACTGGGTGTCTCATTTTTGATGTTTTTGCAGCGTATCTCGGGAACCATGACAGATATCAAAAAACTAACTAAGTAGTCTCGGTCTCTTTTTTTGAGAAAATAACAATAGCACAAACAGATCTTTGCTATGGGGATCGGTTAGGGAGCTACAGGGTGATTGTTAAAATATGGCTATTTTTAAAATTGTTTTTATCTCGGTTATTATTAGGTGTGCAGAATAATTTTAAATTAGTCTTTTACATAGTTTTTCCTGCAGAATCCATTGACGTCCTCACTTGTTTACTATGGGTTACAGGAACGGAGCAATGGAATAAATTTGTGTTTTTTTTAAATGGAACAACCTGTATATTTTTGCGTAATTATTTTAATCTTCACATTTTCTTTACGAATGTATAATATACTCTATATATAATCATTATAATTAAGCTTAAAAATGATATTTTATTAACATTAACGTTCAAAATGGTAACAAATAGATGAAATGAAACTACATTAAATGTTCAAATTGCAGTCCATTATTATTTATACATAGTTAACACCGTTTTCTCATGCTGTTAATTGCGTTGCGGATGTGAACCTTTGTTACAGTTGCAATGGCCGCTTCAAAATTTTCATGCAGTTCTTCTGGTGTATTATTCTTTTTAAATATAATATATTTTTCACAAATCCCCAGAAAAAGTAATCTAATGTCACATCAGCTGACCGCGCAGGCCACCTGTGTGGCCCAATGTTCACAATCCACTGCACTCCAAAGTTTATATTCAGGCATTCTGCAATAATTCTGCCATCGTGAGATGATGCCCCATCTTGCTGAAAGTATAGTTTTTGCTTTTCCCTCAAAGGAAGATTTTCTATAAAAGGAACGATATGTGTTTCCAGAATTCTCAAGTAAGTTCTTGCATTTAAATTTTCCTCATATATTTCATCCTTTGTTATTTGCATGCTAGGCCTCCTAATTAATAATTGAAACTTAATGTTAATAAAATACCATTCTCCAGCTTAATTATAATGATTATATATAGAGTATATTATATATTCGTAAAGAAAATTTGAAGATTAAAATAATTACGCAAAAATATACAGGGTGTTCCATTTAAAAAAAAAACACAAATTTATTCCATTGTTCCGTTCCTGTAACCCATAGTAAACAAGTGAGGACGTCAATGGATTCTGCAGAAAAACTATGTAAAAGACTAATTTAAAATTATTCTGCACACCTAATAATAACCGAGATAAAAACAATTTTAAAAATAGCCAAATTTTAACAATCACCCTGTAGCTCCCTAACCGATCGCCACAGCAAAGATCTGTTTGCGCTATTGTTATTTTCTCAAAAAAAGAGCCCGAGACTGCTTAGTTAGTTTTTTGATATCTGTCATGGTTGCCGAGATACCCTGCAAAAACATCAAAAATGAGACACCCTGTACAAACTGTAACGGTAAATGGAGTTAATTATTGAATTACTACTTAGGGTATAAACAATTCTAAGCAATTATAGCTTCTTGAATACTGGGGTTACTTTTTAACAAGCATTTTTATATTAACCCTTAACTGGTGACGTGCCATTCCGTGACGTAGTTTGTGATGTACAATCCCCTGACTCTTCCACTTAATTCATTATAATTAGGCTGATATAGCAGTTTGCAGCTTTTTAATCTTTTTCCCTTTTCTCATTACTACCCAAAACTGTTTTTCCTGTTAGCTCTATACTTTTTTAATAAAGTCGTTGACTAAAAGAAATGTAATAAATATGATTTTTTAGATGATATATAACAAATATTAAACTTAAGGGATCCTAAAGCCGCCTAACTACCAAAAATTGAAAGTTACATTTTACATCGACAAACCATTATATTGGTTTCCCTGTCCGACACGGGGGTCATGGGCGTCTAACTGAATGCTGGAAAGCGAACTGCAGCCAATGTAAAAAACAATGCTTATAATATACAAAAAAGTAAATTACCAACAGAATCTGTTCTGATTGTAAGAAAATCAGATACATTTTGAGATTGGGGTTGTTTGCATTATGTTCTTAAAAGATGGTAGTTTGTAATAAGGTAATCAAAAATTTCACTAAATTAATTTCACTTTAGAAGCTCCTTTAATACTAAATAGAAATAAATATTTTTTTGAAAATTGGAGAATATCGGCAGTAACTTTACCATATGAATTAGCACCGCATTAGATATCAATACTCCTTTATAGACTATTTCGGCATGCATTGGTAGATTCTACCTTCGCGAACACAGGTAGTTCTTAAAAACTGAAACAAACGTTTCTTTCCTATTTTTCTGTATCATTAGCATTACTAATGTCTGAAAAAATGAAAAAAACTTGTGAAAAAGAAATTTAAAGTAAAATATAAGGGTTATCACAGGTATTCTGACATAACAATATCGATTTCAACCCCTCCCTTTTTTTCATTTGAATTTTGAGAAACCGTGTAAATGGAGACAATCATATCTTTCTTTTTCAAGTATTGCTCTTAGAATTCCTATAAGATTGAACCTTTAAATAATCCGCCGAAAAATATTTTTAAGCACTATGGGGTCATTATTTTGTACGATTTGTGCGTGAATACCGCAATGAAACTTCTCCTGATCAGTAAATTGATAAAGGCGGCAGCGATTGAGCAGGCATAAGAAACTTCTCATCTTTAACAACATAAATAGGTGATCAATCACTAATTTTTAGTCGGGTAAATTGTTACAGAAATATTCATACTCAGTAACAGAATTATAAAAACTACGAATAAGTTCAAAGAAACTGATTCCAAAATTATATTGGCGGTCTAATTAAATATTCAACGTACATATATTCGATATGTCTAGAGGCAAACGTACCGGCCTCCGTAAAATGCGGCAACACTGCTGGAGGTCACTAAGGTGTATGCATAACATAATATATATATACAAGTGGAGGTGACTTTGTATCTCGTATATGAACTATATACACAAATTTGTTTTTTGAGAAATCGTTTCCCCTCTTTAGGAAACCGTATTCTAGACTTCCCCCTCATCACAAACATGCCCTTATATAAGACCCAGGATATCGGGGTAACCCGGAGGTCAGGTCGCCATATTTATGACCCGGAGGCGACAGCTTAACAGCTATCAATATATATATATATATTGTGATGAATTTTGACTCGTTAGCTCGTTCGATGTTATTTTTTAAAGGATACTCGTTCATTATTATGATGTTTTAGAATTCGGTTTCTTTGTGGTAATTAATAAAGGGCAGACCATAACGCAGATAACTTCTTACTTGGTTAGAAACAGTGCCAAACTCGTATTTTGATATAAACCTATGACAAAAAGAATTACTGTTAAATATTCTTATTTAAAAGCTTTTATATATGTAAATAAATACTTGTAGAAAGATACAATATAATGCCTCAAACTCAAATATGAGCTCAGCTCTGATATTTATTAAAGCCACGAAGGAATTTGCTGCATTATCGGAACAATTAGTGGAAATGTGTTTTGGACATTCGTGAAGTACAGAGTGTGTTTTAGAGGTTAATTTAGGATTTGTATAATGTGCTTATGAAGTCACAACTTATTTGGAAAGTGACGTCGATAAAATATGAACATTTCTATATTTATTATTTATCTGTCAAAATGTGAATTCCAGTTTTGTAATTTCATCCAAGTATCCTTTGCTTATATTTGTGTGATTTTGGCATCGTTGTTAAGGAGATTTTGTCCGTTGTTAAGAAGTTTGTTGACAAAACAATGAAGAAGAGAGCATTTTGGTAATTACGTGAGAGTACACGCATTTTTTTATGTTCCTGAAATTTAAAATTAATTTATTTCATTTATTATAATAAAATGCGTCTGTTAAAGTTATAAACGAGTTTCTTTAAATAAAGAGTGAGCTAGTTAAACTTACAAAGGTATATTTCGAGAAATTTGAATCCAAGTCGAAGTTTGAAGAATTGGCGGCTGCACGTCGGAGTTTCGGGACGCTGCTGCATCGCTACCTGAGGGCTGTTTTGAAGGTCAACGTCGGACCTAAAAAAAATATTCACATATGGATGAAGAGGTTGCTAAATAAGGTAAACCAAACATTACATACCTTTTTTTTTCTCACACATTCATACTACCGTTCCCCCCCCGGAACCGCTTTCGCATTACTTCAGGGGGGTGCGGGCGTCCCTTACATACTAAACATTCATGCAACATGCACCCTAAACTTAACTAAGCAAATGCGGTCGCCCCAGTCGGGATTCGATCGCCCCAACGGAGCAACTGCATTTACTGTGACCTCGAGTGGCCAATGCGTTCTCGCACTCGACCACCGCGGTCCCTAAACATTACATACCTATGCAGGAAAATACGAGAGCATCAGAGGACAGACGAAAACACCACCAAATAATTTTTAAACTGTTTGAAATTTGTTTAAGAGTTTATAAGGCATTTATAGGTTAATACGCATAACGGCTGATGTGTTGAATCAACTGAAATTCGCTGCGTATTTGGTTATACATTTTATATGTCCATTTTCTCATAGAATTCCAAAATGTTAAGGACTGACTTCTGTGACGTAGTAATCGTGTTCAAGAGCTATACCGTGGTCTATTTTTAAGTTAATATTTGGAAACATGTTTTTAATTTGTCACCTGGCGCACAATTATTATTATTTATTACAGTCTTCATTCAAATGATAAATATGATTGCAGTATGCAAGAAAATTCAGTTAAATTACTAATTAATCTTATTTATCTATTTTTTTCTTCATCCTTAATTATTAATTATTTATAACAATATATATTGTTGTAGTATACCCCCTACCTTACTTAATACGTCCAGCAAACAAAGAAAGAAATTACTGAGAATAACGTATTAAAATTAATGAAGGTAATTCACATCCAATACCACGGCTATATGAGACTCTCAGGGTAAATGCTGTATTAGGAACTCACTACAACTCTGTTTAATTTAGAAAAAGTAATAAATGTTCAATAATTTCCATAAATGAAGTCTGAATTCACAATCCATTACATGAATGCTCCCTAATTTTACAAATTTTATAATTACAAATTAAAGAAATAATAAACACAACTGAATCTTCTCGAGTATAGTCAAATTTTAAATGTAAAGTACCACCAACCTTGTTCGACGCCACAAAAACTAATCACCAACCTCTTTCTTCAGTAAATCTTTCCAAACTGCTCCAAAACACTCCTACCAGCTATCCAGAGCTTTATCAACTTCCACCTCGGCTCAAATGACTTCTCCAACTTCTCCTGGATGTAAATTGTAGTAAAACTTTCACAAGAAATTATTCTTGTTCAAGTACCAATTCAAAGATATATCCACCACTCATTAGAAAACTTTTATTCTCCAGCTTATAAAAACCTTTACAATCTCTTATGTAGAAAAACTCGTTTAACAGCTATTCTATAATATCACAACTGTAATACGACGTTAATTTTAACTTTTTATACGAGATACGTAATTGCACACCTTTTCCTTTTTTCAAATTTTTATCGTAACTAATCAACAAATTTCAATTTTTCCCTATTTCCAATAACGATCAACATTTTAAAACACAACCTCCTATCTATAAATAAATTACACAATACCTAACAACCATAGGACATCGCATGCAATAGATAAGAATTAATAATAATTCCTTTCTATTCCAAAGAAAATAAATAAATGATGTAAAATATGTCTTAGAATAGATTTAAGCCGAAAAAGAAACAGATTATAGAAAGCTCCAAATCCCATCACACATCATCCCTGGTTTATTATCATTACTATAAAATTTATTGAACAACAATAAAATATGTAAACACCTTCACACCCCAATACGATATCACAACATTTTATACATATAATATATGATTTTTATAATAAACATCTAGTTAAACATCAAGACGAATACGCTGACCTGGTACCAATCGGATCTGGAGTACCACAAGGCAGCATTTTGGGACCTGTCCTATATCCCATATATACCGCAGACCTCCCGACGACTAACAAAACTACAATAGCCATGTACGCAGACGATACGCAGTTCTAGCAGTACATGCCGATCCAATTACTGCATCACAACACCTTCAAGAAAATTTAAATAAGTTGCAAACCTGGCTAACTACATGGAAAATAAAGGCAAATGAATCTAAATCGGTACATGTAACGTTTCCATTAAAAATAGACACGTGTTCTCTAGTTACACTAAATGGTAATCAGCTGATTCAAGCAGACGACACAAAGTATCTTGGAATGCACATGGATAAACGCCTGACATGGAGCAAGCACATATTTACAAAAAGAAAGCAACTCGGTTTAAAACTCCGACAAATGTATTGAATGATCGGGAGAACATCACAGTTATCACTTGAAAGTATAGGTAAACTGCTATTGTACAAAACTATTATAAAGCCTGTGTGGACATACGGGATTCAACTATGGCGCACAGCCAGTAATTCAAATCTTGAAATCCTACAGCGCTTTCGGAACAAAGTATTGAGAACATTGGTTAATGCCCTCTAGTATGTTCCAAATCACGTAATTGCGACAGGAGACATCAAGAGATTTAGTGAGAATTATAGTGCTAAAACTCTAATGCATCCCAATGTGCTAGCTAAAAATTTATTTGAAAACACTGGTGAAGTGCAACGTCTAAAACGTTTCTAGCCAAATGATCTTATAGACAGAATCAGTTAATTATATCAATTATATGTATTGTTGTGCGCATGCACACATTTATCTGGTTGCCTTGCTTGGGGTTGTTATGTTTTTGTTCTTGTTTGGGTAGTTACGAGTTTTCCATAAAATAAACAACACGTTCTCCTAAACCTTGTTTTTATCTTTGTATGGGAGTCTGGAACTCCACCCAGATAACAATATTTTGGTGACCCCGACGTCCAACCTGACGTTACAAAAGGATATCTTCGACGATTGCCCTTTACCCGACGTTTCGGAAGACAAATACTTTCAACGGCTACAACAAATTCCGCCATTGCATCCAGTGTTTCGCCAGCCGTTGTGTGAGACTGTTCAAGCGACCATCGCTGGATTTTCACACAGATAAGTTGTTCCACTTTCTAATATTTCCTATTTTTGTAGCAATTCTGTCTTCATGTTATTCCCTGAATTCGACAATGACATTCGTATGTATTTCACTACCCTTGATTGTTATTTTCGCTTACATAACATCAATAATCAAATAGAAAAATTCGCAAAACTTATAATTCACTTGCCGGCTGAGGTTAAAGCAAAAGTATGTTCGTGTATTCTCGAGCCTTCATGAGCTAATCCCTTTGACACCTTAAAAGCGCAGTTAATCCAACATTTTGCGCAGCCCTCGACGGTAAAATTTTCGATTTTGCTTCATTCACTAAAGTTTAATAGCAACTGTCCAAATTTGCTGCAAGAAATATTTAAATTATCAGAAGATTTAAACATGCCAGAACCTTGTATTAGGGAATTATTTATATTAAATCGCCATTAGATTTAAAGATTCAAGCATTGAATTTCGCCGCTTTACCATTGAGGGATGTGGCAAACCATCGATTTTCCATAAAATAAACAACACGTTCTCCTAAACCTTGTTCTTATCTTTGTATTGGAGTCTGGAACTCAACCCAGATAACAATAGTATATATAGAATAAAACATAGTTTAAGTTACTCTAAAGCCATTACATATTTTCTAAGTTAAAGGAAAGTCTTCATTGGAAGCAATTCCTGCAAGTTATTGTAGTACATTTAATACTATTCTAGTTATATAAATTACTTATTGTCCATAAATTGGATAGATTGTAAACAAAGAGGAGTAATAAAAAAAATAAACATCTGAATACAAAAACCTAAAAGTATGATTCGCCTCTACAAAACAATGGCAATACTAGCATTACGATATGGAAGCGAAGCTTGTATTTTGTAAAAAAAAAACAAAACAGAATAAGAACAGCAGTTTTAAGAAGGGTAGAAGGAATCACCATATCTGATAAAATAAGTAGTAACAACATCAAAGGAAGGTTTGCCTTTGTAAAACAATGCAATACCAGTAATAAAACATGGAAGCGAAGCGTGGGTTTTGACAAAAGAGAAACAAAACAGAATTAAAACAGCAAGATTTTTAAGTAGGGTAGAAGGAGTAATAGAATCTGATAGAATAAGGAATTACGTAATCAGAGAGAGTCTAAACGTTGTACCTGCAGAAGACAAAATATTAGATTACAGACAGAACTGAAAACCAAACTTCAATAAAATGGATGAGAATACCAAGGAAAGCCTGCACCTACCAACCAATAGGCAGCAGAAGTCTAGAACGACCTACAAACGTTGGCAAATCGGAAAAGATTGGGAACCTACACCGTGAAGGGACATCATAATGATGAATACAAAAACCTGGATACTATCATATGCTGAACAGTTTGGTGGAAATAATCATTGTTATCTTCGACAACATTGTTAAGCACCCATTATTGTTTTTAAAATATACAATAGTTCCAGTGATTTAGTCTCTGCAATAACACTTAATCTGGAAAATGGAGTAAGTGTATATGATCTTGCTGGTTCCGTATTCTGTACACTAGTGAGAGTCGCGACCCCCTGGACTAAAAACAAGTTGCAAAGTAAAATCATTAATGCGATGTATGTGCCTGCTTGTCAGGAACTAGTTTTTCAATTCCGGGCTTTGTATTCGATACAAACACAATAACATCATTTTCGAGACGATTTCTTAGTTTTGTTTTGATGGCAGTTATAAACGAAAAACTTAATCCGCACAAACATGACGTAGCAAATGGTACCAAACACTTTATAGCTATGTCCGCAAGCCGGGGTATAATTGCATTCTTTTCGTCCAGAATTGATCTACGCTCTTGGAAAAGAAGTCTAGTTTCAACATTCCATCACATAATATGCCAATAAGTGTTTTTTCATGTTGAGCGCACTGGAACAAATCAAACCACTTTTTTTCCAATTGAAGTCAACCAAGTTTCTTTATAAATCTGTTAAGTTTGTCCGTGGCAAACTACTATTCAGAGTGTTTCAGTGCTCAAGCCAGCCTAAGAAGCCAAAGGAATTTGGAAAGTATGTTTTCATATTTCGGTTTCTCATCTTGCAGGTACATCAAAAGTTCCGATGTTAACTGGAAAAATCTTTTCAAGGCGTT
>JABXWE010018538.1:0-39447 GCA_014611495.1 Limonius californicus | reverse complement strand
GTCCGGGGGTTTTATGTCCGGGGTTTTTTGTCCGGGGGTTTTCTGTCCGGCTACGATACCTACTGTATATAAAAATTTATATCCTGTGGCTTAGTAGCTGAACTCATCGCTTCGTCTACTTTCGTAAGAAACTTCATTATGACACAAAAGTAGGTGAGTTATCCTGTTTTATTAGTTACTTCTTCCTCTTGATGAAGCCCCTTACGAAAGTAGGCGTCAAGAACGTCAAGTTCTTCTCTAACAACTACACGATCTAAGTATGGAAACGCATAACTCTCACTAACGTAACTAGCCTTCATTACCAATCTTGTATAATTGACGTTATAAAGATCAGCTTCATTTAATGAACGAATCGATGTCAATAGCATATTATCTACGTTTATCTGTTTCAAATATTCGATGAAGCAGAATTTTCAATTTGAATATCATCATTGCCTTCGCAAATTTATTCATTGCTCGTTGCAGTTTCTGCTTGATATCTTTATAGAAATGTGAAAGAATAGACTGCATCGAATAACCAATTGGATATTACAAGGAAATTATATTCCCGATTATGAGGGTTAATGCGGCAAACGAGGTCCCACATTAACCTTTATACTACTGCTAATATAAAATTTAGTACAATAACGTTATTCACACCTCGAGCTGAATACTAACAGAAAACCCTTTTTTTTTGTAAAATAACATTGAATTAGTACCCAACGAAAATATTACTGTCGATGGAGCTGTGGGACAATATTGAATGCCAATGTTTGAGTGCTTAAATATTATTAATCGTTAGTTGTAGGTTGGGACCATTTTATATAACAGTTGCGTGTTACAGGTTGTTTGCAGATTTAGTATTTTTTAACGAGGGGCTTGGTATAAGCGTTTTAACCAGAGATCGAGAGCGAACCCAGACTGAGGCGTAACACGAAATACAGCAGTGAACGTAGGTGAAAAAATACAATAAACTAAAAGAAAAAATAAGTGAAGGACTTCGACATTATTTAAAATAATCTCTAATTATTCCTAGTCTGAAAATTCGAAGAGATAGTAGAGGGCAAATGGAGGTTGGATGAAGCTGAAAGAGTACCGTGAAAAATGAGAGGCACCAAAACATTAATCGAGATGATATCAGGGAGAAGAAGAAAACAACATTGGAGTCGCTAGTAAAAAGGTTGATACATTGGGACACAGAGAGAGAAAATTTACGATAAACAACGTGCATAGGGGATGACAAGCAGGAAACCAACCACACAACAGTAGCTGTAATATAGGGAAGAGCGTTAGAATGAAGTGAGAAAGAGGGGATTAATTATTCTCATCGCTAACGGCGATTTGATGTAAAAGCAGAGATAAGCCAACGTTAAATAAGTAACTAAATTATCTTAAACGTTTCAATGAAGTAACCCACAAGGAAAAAAGGATTAGGTAACATGAACAGAGGAGTGTAGAGAGAAGCAGAAATGGAAGCAGGGGCTGTATCAGGGATAAGACGAGATCAGATGGAGTTAAATTAACGTGAGAAGGATAATAAGAAAAGCTAAAAAGGATACAGAGGTGCAGATAGAACATGGTGAGCATGAATAAGTAAAGGTGCAATAAGAGAATACCGCAGGGAGAAAAATTGACTTCTTCTACTCCCCTTTATAACATCATTTTAAATTAATTTCAATTAGTTTTCTCATGATTATTACCTTAAAAATTCAACTGTTGGAAAATACTGCCCGTTTATATTTTAGTTACTAGAAGTAAATGCGAATGTTTCTTCTTCTTTCTCTTCTTGTATTAGACAATGTATGTTCTCGACATAAGTTACTTTATGGTGTACCACCGATGTACTGTGGCCCATCTCCATCTCTCCATCACTAGGTGATTAGGTCCTCGATCTTGTTTGTCTGATAGATTGGAGTGTCTTATTTTCCTTATTCCAAGATTGGCTCTATTTACATGTTCGTGCCATGCTTTGCGTCGTTTCTTGATTCATCTTGTGATGTCCTAGATGTAGCACTGCTGTCTTTCTCGTTGTTGCGTATTCTACTAGCCTTTCCTGTTATCGATCTAAGTGAATTCATTTCTATGGTAGTTACAAGCTGTTTTGTGCTTTTGATGTCTGGTTTGCTCGTGTCTTGGCAGCGTAGATTACCTTGGTTTTATATATGGTATTATGTTTTTGCTTCCACTGACATATATTTGTTACGCCGTACCATGTCTTTTAAATATTCCGCTGGCTGTTGCCTGTCTAGTTTTATATTTTGGTATTGATTTCGGCAGTTTGATATTTTTACTCCTAGGTAGGTAAATTCCATGTTGTTCTAAAACCTTTCCTTTTAGTTCCAATTTGCAGCGTCGTGGTTCTTTGTAGATTACCAACATCTTAGTCTTTTCTATCGATACTTCCATGTTGTAGGTACTGTTCTGCTGTTGTATGGAACTGGTATAACTTTCTAATATTTTCTGCGATAAGTGTAGCTTCGTCAGCATAATATACTATGTTGAAGTTTTGCTCTCCTATTCTGGATGTTGATCGTAACTTGTCTATTATTTTATCCATTATCAGACTGAACAGTATATGACTGAATGAGTCCCCTTGTCTTATGCCTTCAGTGAGATCTTCTCCTACTATCATTTGCGCATGTTTAAATGGTTTCCAAGTACCTACCAACCGCATGCATTTATTTCGCAATTATTTGGTACAGAATAGTGGCATGGTGGTGCAATTATATCTACAAGAAAATTCTTTTTGTCACCCAGAACTCAGAAGGACAACGTATTTAATAGTGGGTTAATATTGCCTGTCAATACTTTTACCTATTTTGCTGATGGGATGATACCATTACCATACAATTTTTCATTTGTTTCTATGATTCAATGATAATATTCGACGTAGTAATCGTTACATATAATGAACATTCAAATTATTAAACATTTGACGTATTAATCGTTCAATATATTTATCATTCGACGTACGGATCCTTCAAAATAATCACTGAACACATTAATCATGAGATGAATTAATCATTCAAGGCATTAACCATTCGACCTAAGAACAATTCGATGCATTAATCATATGCTGTATTAAATTATTCGGTGTATTTATAAATCAACATGTTTACCATTCGTGATATTTATCATACGAAGTTGTTTGCATTCGCCATATTTCTATTCCAGATTATTACCAGTAACTGCGTTTAACGCCCTTCCAACGCCTTAAAACTGGTCAATAATCCGAATGTAATTGTCAAGTTGTTGTTTCTAGCACGTCATAAATTCCGCGAATAATTTTTATGGAGGTATTAAAATAGGGCACCGATAAGCCTGGCTATAAAGAACTCCAAATCCCGCCCTGTTTACTCACACGCGCTGCATTAAATCTTGTCAAACTGCATTAACCTTGCATTTTAGTGTTTCCTTTTGATTTCGGGGGATTATTCTGTTCATAAATTCAAGTTTCAATGCTAAGTATGTGGGTAATTCGCTTTTATGGTTTGGCCAAAATAAAAATAATTATTAGTGGACACTATAAAGCACCACCGCTATTTCTGGTAGTGGTGTTATATTTAATCGTTCCAATGGTTTAATTGCACTTCAGGGAATCAATCGTTACCCGAACAACCACAGGAAACATACATCTCTTGCTCTTTGTTTTCCAATTGCAATTCTGATTTGAATTGCGGATAAGCGATTGCAAACAAGGAGCGATAAATTAACGTAGACGTCATTCAAGCGTTCGGTGTGACGTTTTAATTAAAATTAAAAGCTGCAAACGAATACTGAATTTGATTCGGAAATTTAATTACGGTTTGCAGGGCATCAAGTGGTAACTGCGTTCCGCTTTGACACGACTAGGAAGTGTACAAATACGAAAAAGGTTTTTATTCCAAAAGTGTAGATTTTATGTCGGTCGTGAGAAAAGCAACAAACCTACACAGCATGCCGTTACATCAAACGCAATTGAAGTACCTTTAAAACCCTTCAGTGAAAATTTTAAGCTTTCCTTCCAGAACACGAACACCTACACATAAAGTTGTGTTTTCCCACGTTCTATCATTTCCTTCAATATTTACCCTAGAAGGTTTAAATTTCCTCCAACAAAAGATTTCCTTAACACTTGAAATGAAACTCGACAAACAAATTTAGAGTGCGTTGGATGTTCATAAAATTGTTTTGCAGGAGTCGCTTAATACTCACAAGTGTTGGCAACCAGCCAAATTACAAAACGGTGTTAGTTAAATCTTGAACAGAGAAAGAACCAACAGGTGAACTGGCAAGAAAAAAACTTGGTTCAAAACGAAGCTTTCTTCTTCACAATTTAAAAAATGTTTGAATATTTTTATCAAAACTGTTTCTTATTGATCAGTGTTCCTTGTTAAATGGCGCCTGGTTTACATACTTCTTGGATCCCCTTTCTTCTCATACATTATCCCACTTCTTAATGTTGCTATCGTCATTGCTATTACCATTCTTTTCTGTAAATATCTTCCTTTTGTGTTATTTATCCGTCCATTTTCTTGTATGTTTCAAGAATTCCACCGTAGCCTTAAGTTCCTGGGACCGACGGAATGCGTTACTATAGCAACCAGGTTTTCCCAGCGGTACGAATAATGGAATCAGCTTTCTCCAAGAAGATGTCAGGTCCGCTGGGAATGCAAGAAGGGTTTAGAAACGCATTCTATCAATACCAAGACCATCACCTTCCACCGGCACTACTACAGAGAGGTCCATGGTATTCTACTTCCAAATCAAGTTGTGCATATTTCGTCATTATTATTTTGTCTTGTCGTTATGATTGTTTTATTAAACTTTTTATTACACACACGGTGTATTTTTTAACAAACGCTAAACTCTCATCTTTGCTCCATAATTGTCATACCTACATCCCTTAACATTATCTATTCCCTACTAGTTGCCCTCTGCCTTTGATGTTTCTTTTTTCGACTATCATTTGGTTGTAACCTTCGCGACTTTTCCATATTCTTCCCATAATTTCCTACCGGCCATCTTTATCGACGAATCTACTATTGCGCAGCTTTATAAATAATAAAATAGCCTTTTATCAATTTCGCTTTGTTGTCCAAAGAATTCTTTCGAAGAGGTTTAGCAAAAATAATCATCCAAAATTCACAAGAGAAAAGCCGACTTACAAACATTTTTTTAATTAGCCATTTCATAATTAAAACATATAAAAATGGAATAACAAAGTAATTCTTTTTATATTTTTTAAGTAAAAAGTTAAATGTTTACCTGTTTCTATGATGATTGTTACTTTCCATTGCTTTAATTGGAGATTGTAACTTTTTTTGTATCATTCTAAAGCTTATTCATATAATACTGTTTGCTATTGTATTCAGTTGAGGAGATGGCATGAGACCGGAATGGGGTAGATTGCGTCCATCCGAGAAAATTCGCCTACTTTACACCGAAGTCCTGCACTACTAAACATTTCTTTCGCATTGAGAATATGCTGCACTAAAATTGTAGAAAATAATGCAAAAATGATAACTGCAAGATTTGGTTGATCATTTTTATGTATGTGTATATTAGTAAATGTTTTCAAAGCAAGTAGTAGACGCTGCAAGTTTATTTACTGTTTACGTTTCCTTCTAAGAAGTTAAATCGCTTTACTACAACCCCTTCATGTCGTCTCGACAGCCGAGGACAATTTTAAATTTATGGACCGAGTTTCGCCCAATCTGATACGAACACAAATGAAAAGGAAGAATGATATAAATCGTGTTAAGGAATGGCTTTCAATTAACAATTTAATTACTTTTTAATGACTTTTTTTCTCATATTTTCCATACTCATTCTTGGTGAAAGCCTTCTCCCCATGCTCATTTACGATATTTCTTCTCCTTCTATCTTCTTTGTTTTCTGCAACGTTTCTACTTCTCTTGTAACTCGCTTCTTGCTTCTACTCTCCCTAATATCCAATCCGCAATTCTTTTTTCTTACTGTCTTACATCCATTCTCCTTTCTTTACTTATCATTCCCTGCATCTTCATTATTGCTTTGTAATTCCCTCCCCCTATTTCTGCGCAACCTATTTCTATTCAGTTCTTCTACTGTTACATGTTTCGTCTCTTCTTTGATCTCATCTTTGTTACTCTCCTTGTCATTCCCATACGTTCCACATATTTTTAAAAACAATTTTGTGATTATTACAAGGGTTTGTTCCTGTTTTGAATGGGTTGTTCCATATTTTATTTCTTATTTCTAAGGTGATATTGTACAGTTATGGCACTGTCGGTTGTTTAAATATAATTGACACGGTATGGATATGAAACCCTAAAAAAGAAATTTTAGATTTCTTAGCTTATGTTCTAAGGGTATTTAGATAGGCATTGGAGTTTACAAGTCTGAAATTATTAGGTAGAGGGTTTGCTAAAAACTATGAATTTTAGCTTCAACACAGCAGTTTCAGCTACTTTATGTTGAAACAAATATTTTTTGAAATGGGAGAAACATTAGTTTTCGTGCACTGTACAAAACAAAGATAATTTCAATTGGAAAAGAATTAAGCGCAATTGTTGCTGTAAACTGAGAACTTGCAAGAGCCTGTTGTTTTCCCACCAGAAATCATCCCAATCCTCTTCTATTTTCCACCGAATCAGCAACATACCATTTCCCTTTACTGCACGAAATATAAAGGCAAGTCCAGAGAGATTTCTAGTTCAAGTTAATTCCCTTTTGGGTATCTTTATATGGCAGCTGAATGATTTTCCGAGTTTAAACTGAGCTTCCTCTGTTCTTGTGTCTGGCTGTTTCCATTTCCAAAATCCGGTCCTTTATGGCTTAAACATTATACCATTTAAAACAACGGCTTTAATTGATGTATTTTTTCACTTCTGAAGCAAATCAGCACATAACTCTACTTGCTTTCGAAATTAATTCCTACGGAACTGCTTAATTGCTGCTTCTGGTTTTCAAGACATTAATTTTGAGCTAATGGTACATTTAATGACTTGTACGTTGAGACAACATGATCTACGCAGTAATCCTGGACAACCAAGCTATTAAATTAATTAATTGGAAATAACCAGAAGCCGGAGGTTGCTGGATCTGTATTTTATTCCCCGCCACGTTGTGTTCTGCCTAATCATCTCCTGCTAACGCGCACTGGAAATGTATCCTTTTTTAAACTGGACTGCATTAAAAAGTGGTAGCAATTAACATGTAGGGAGCAACAGTCAGGATATGCTAAGCCTACGTAGAAACGTAGAAGAGTGTGCAGTCGCAAATTTCCTTCTACAGATGCCATAAACTGGCTGTGACGGGTACACTGCAATGCAACATACACACACAATCCCACTCAATTTGTTCCTCTTGTGAGCTTGCAAGGACACCATTTATAACGTCCTCATGATGCATGAGGTAAGGCTGAGATACTCCGACAACCGGGATTAATGTTGGAATAATAGAGAATACGAAGCGACCAAAATTGTAAAGACTTCTTGAATTTATAGGCAAGATATTGCACATATAATCCGAAGTTTATGTACACACAGGGTTATTAGTTATAAGGCATATATTCTAACATACGATAGAATGGGGTAAATTAAACGACAGAGCTGTTAATTTAGTCCAGCAGAAAATACTGCTGACACTGCTGATTATACTACCCACATCTAAAACATCTAAACATTCTATTATAATAATATTAAAAATAGCTGATTCAGGTTCTTCTCCTCGCCAATATTTTGTGTTATAAGAATCCAAAGCCTATGGCCTTCAAATATCTTAGTCTATGCCCCTGTGGCCAAATTAAATACCGCCGAATGTTACAGTTTGCATCTTCTGTATGTGTCAGTTTCAGTGATTAAAACTAGTAAATATGTAAACAGACAGGAATTGTTTCTAGGGCAATACGAATTATGAGTGATCATAAATCATATCTGCTGATTTATGTGGAAAAGCATCCAGAGCATTTGTTATGCTGTTGGCCAAGTTGTTTCACGAAGTACATAAATATCGATGAAGCGGAAGTAGTGTGTTGTGTCTGTTCTTTTGTATAACCTAAAAATGTCAAACTCGTTAAGTGCTGCATAGATTTCATCAGCAGCAGGAGATGGATGCACCTTAATACGATGTTTCTACAAGAAACAAACAAGTTTTTGTTCATCTTGGCAACAGAGACTGGAATTGAGGTTGCTGCCAATTTTTATATGGAGCCATAAATGTCCACTGGTAATTTGTAATATATTTATTCAAAACAAGAGTAACAAGTGAGAAATATGAAGTACACATTTGATAAATAATAAAGATGTAGTCCAAATGCACATGTTGAAATAGGAACATAAATACCAAGTTATGATTGATATAGGAAAAACGAAACGGGAGGCAGATAAAATAAACAGATACGGGGCCATAAAACATGTGAGAAGAAAGTTAGAAAGGGTTGTAGTAAAGTAGCGGAGGCATAGGAAGACATAGTAGACATAAAGGCTAAGGCTAATAAATAGAAATCAAAGGCTGCGGACAAGACCAAAAAGAAGAAAAAGAGAAACAAGAGCGAGAAAAATTAACTTCTACATGCACTCCTCATGCTATCCCTTTTAATGATTGATGTAACATCTCAACTACTATTTTAAAGGGGGAGAAAGAACGGATGTTAGGGAGATCTGATTGAAAGGCAGGGAAGCGTTAGGAGAAGAAAATTATTATGGAAGTGCGTGATCTGCAGGGTTGAATGAAAATAGAATAGAAAAACAAAACAGAGCAAATTTTCTCTTTCTAAAAATGTGAAAAACTAACCAAGTATAGGTGGGGTATTTTAACCCTCAAATCATCAAGTATTTTTTTTAATTCGGCACTTTTACAGAGATATTTTGATCCAAATATTTTTACAGTAATTCACGTTTTGCTTCTTGTCCAATTTTAATAAACTTTGTTATTTTGGAATTCAATCTTAATTTCCAATCGAGAAAAATGTACAAATAAGTGTGAAAAGTGGATGAAATCTGATCCAGAAATGAAAAAATTGTATATTAGAGTATATTTTGAATATGATAGTAAGTTGAGATTTTTTTGCAGTATTTTGCTCTCTAAAAAAAAATCTTTTCATTTCGAAAATTTTTACACCAAAGTTTTCACTAATAGGTCAAATTTCATCTACTTTTCACACACAACTGTACATGGACTGACTGGAAACTAAGCATGGACTGTTATTTTTCCTCTTCAACGAAGTTTTTCAAAATAGAAAAGAAACAAAAAAATTATTTTCATTTTAGTGAATTGATGTAAAAAATTGCCACTTCAATTAAATTAGTTAAAGAGGGATTAAGTAGACCAAAATTAATAGTTGGAAGGTTAAAAATCTTCCCAAAACATACATGTTTAGAAAGGGGTGTAAATCGACAAAGCGAAAGTGCCAAAAAGAGGAAGAAGTAATGACAAGGAGCATAAAGGACAATCTGATGCTATGGAGTTAAATTAGCGGGGCGAGCTGATAAGGGGGATAAAAAGATATAGTGATTGAGAAGGCGAACCAGGAGACCAACAATACAAAAACGAGATAATACAACGAAAGTATTACAACATAAAAAGGAAACTGGAGAGAAAGAATAAACTCATATTAATTCTAGGGTCTTAGTTCCATATTTATTAAAATATTAAACTATTTTTGTTTCTGGGCAAAACATCGATTATGGCTTGGGTTCAATTGCCCAGTCTTATCACGGAACGTGTAAAAATCTTGTGCTACAACCCACCATGGGGAATTTTCCCAATTCAGTTTGAAACCGAAGGATTTCAACGCTACAAACCTTCTCTGCAATTTCTGTCGTTCGGGTTCGACGTTAAACTGTAGGTCTCTCGTGCTTCAATCTTAGCGCTGAGGAGAAGCACATGGCAGAGAAGTGGTTGGTGTCCAGCAGCGGGCCGGAAAGGCTGTTGAAGATTTAGCAGGGCGCATAAAAATCCAATAATATTTCAACAAAACTAGTGTTATGTTCGTTTGATTTTGCCACTTCATCTGAATTAAAGTCACATTTTAATTGTCACTCTAAGCTAAGCCGATTACTATATTATTATTTCCCAAATACAGTTTGGTGTGGACCTTTTTTTTTGTTATCATGGAGAATTGCCGATTAATATTTTGTCTACGCGCTTGACATGGAAATTTCTTGCCCTTGGAGTCCTACGTGTTCTAGAATTATTGCATCATATTTCGCTATATGATGAAATCTTCCCGCTTTTGGGTGTTCACGTTTCGTCCTTTCTTCAGTCGATTTTCCACCTTTGCTCGACCCGGTCACTCGGTGCCATCTCAGGGACCGTTGATAAATTAAGGGAAAGAGTGGACGCTAGGCCTTGGCAGTGAACTGTCGTGCTTTCTTTTTGAGATACCGGGTTGTGTAGCAGCTCTTCTGCTAATTGAGTTATCGTTTCGTTTTTTGCCTTGGCAAAAGAATCTTCGACTTGTGTCGGATTACAAATACTAGCAGAGTGTCAGCTTTTGTAAAGACAATTCAGTGGAATTATTCTTTTAACTTGTGTCGGAATAAAGCTTCCAAACCCGTTTCCGTCGTCTCTGCAGTTACCAATGACCACCCCGTCCCTGTCGTTAAAGAAAGTCCCGGCCCGTGGCATTGTCTCCATTCCATCCAGTCTTCAGGGGCGTGCCTGCTGCCCGAACTGTCAGTAATTTAAAAGAAGTAGAATTATATTTGTCTTGAAATTTGCCACATCTTTTATTTTTGTGTATTTTTTTAATCTTTGCGTGCATGAACTTTGCAAATTTTATATAAAGGAGGAGGCACAATAGCGGTGAGTTCGATTCCCGTAAGCTGCTGGCTTCTCGGCTTTCCACGAGAAACTGCAATTAGCTGTGATCTGAAAGGTGGCTCCCGCTAATTTTGACCTACCCTGTACACAACTAGGTAAGATTTCCCTCCCGTAAGCGGTTTCCGTGCCTGTCGGCATTTTGCCATCTACCCTGTTGCGGGTCGACGAAAAAGCTCGTTTGGCCCGTAACAGCAGGGACGTTTCTAAACTTTTCATAAAAAATCCTGTGTGAAGTGTAGTGGATAAAGGAAAAAAATGGAGGATATATTAGATCAGAACATATGACACAGTGATGAGACGCGTAGAAGAAAGAGAAAAATAGAAAATAGGGGCAGATGACAAATAGTTCCTGTATTTGTCATCTGCTCCTATTAAGGGCAAAGGAAAAACTACGTTTGTTTTACGTATTATTATTATAATTTATGAAGTGTTAAACTCATTCAGTGCCGATTCGAAAAGGAATGGCGAAAGAGGGAAGTAATAAAGTAGTGAGGAAGAGAAAAACTTATAAGGTAAGATGGGACCCACGGAAAGGATAAAAAGGGAAGAGGCAGGGGTAGAACAAAAAAAAATTGGAAACTAAAGAGTGTAAAATTCTCATTATTTAGGTATTTATCATAGCGTTAGCCCCCTGTGGTGGTTAGTTAATAAGACAGTGTAATCAGTTACAACACAAGAAAAGTACGGTCTACTACCTGAATTAAAACTTAATAATAATTGTGGGTTGTTACGATAGGCATTATCGAGGAGATGGAGAACCACTGTTGTAGCCTTACAGTCTGAACCTGTTGCTTGAAAAGTGGGTTGTTTTGAGTAATATTATTTCTTGGTTTTAAACTAACTCTATTCAAAAAATGGTTTGTTTAGGAAAAATTTTAGTAAAGCTTGCTGTTGTGTATAACCTAAGAAGTACAATGTTAAACACATTTTTGCAGGTCTCATTTCAATTATTTTTTTGCTTTTTCAAAATTCAAGAAAGCAGACAATGTCACAAAAGACGAGATTCAGGGATTGTGTTTTTGTTCTTTATTGCAAGTGTTAATATCACTTTATTATATTACGATATACAGTACACGCCGTTTAACGTAATCATATCGAGACTCGGGGTTTTTGATAATAATATGATAATAATAAAACGGTGAAACCATTCTGCCACTGCAACAAAATGTTCCTTTACTTTTTCGTTTCTTCGCAAGTTCTTCCATTTCCTGGCGCATCAACGTCTAATTTAACATAAAACTGATTGCGAAATGTTTAATTGTGCAGCAGCATTAAGTCGGCTTATTTTCGACATCTTATGATGCTTTAAGTTGATAATTGTTTTTGTTATGCTAAGATCACGTCTCTTTTTACGTCAGTCATTGCAAAGGGGTAGAGTAGAATGGAGTTAGCTGCTGCCAACCAGCCTGTAGGCTGGCAACTTGAGAGAGAAAGAGAGGGAGAGAGAGAGATCCTGTACCAGTCGAAGTTGCAAATACAGACAAAGAACATACATGCAAACAAAATTATTGCTTGTGGACGAAAATAATTCTAAGAAAAAGATGATAACATAAACCGAAGTCATGATTATTATAAACGACGTTTTTCCAATAGGACCGGTCTTTCAATGTACCGATAACGTTCTAGACAAGCTAAAAGTCACATTTATCCTTGTTGCGGAATTTTCTATCTTTCAATCGTCCGATAGTCTACGTCAGAGGTTAGTTTAGTTATTCCATTGGATTAAACTTACCAGGTAGTAGAAGCAGCCGACAGTACTTTATCGGCAGGATAATGCAGCTACGAGTTTGAACTAGGCGATACGAAATATTTCGAGCGGATGTAAATGTAAATAGAGTGTTTATAAAATTAATACTATTATTCTGGTGTAGTAAGTAATCAATAGGTACATTTTACAAATTGAAGATGCGGAAATTTGTAGTGTTGTAGTAGTCCATACCGCAGACTTATCGTTGTAGTCATTTTGACTTTTCAGATGATTTAAATTTTTCTGAAGATATAAATTAAAGAAAACCACTATTAAAGTATTACTAAAAGTAATTCAAGTAAGTTACACCAAATAATAAAGTACTATATAGTTATGTAGACGAAATTCTTTATATTTCGTAAACCATAAAACTTGCTTTTATGTAACGTTACGATATTATGCAAGCAATTCATTATATTATATTACTGCAGGTGGAATTCGTGGCATTAGGAAAGCTACTGCAGAAAAAAATGATTGTAAGAGTTACACATACAGTCGCAAATTTAAATCCCATATTTTACTGCCAACTATATTTAACTCACTGCTTTTACGACAATGCTTTCTTTTCCGCACGTCAATATACGGAACTCGCCACACATTCTTTAGACTCAGTGGTAGTTAACCAGGAAGAATTGCGCCGATACCTAACCAACAGGATAAGTTGTATTGAAAGACGCAACAACGCTGTGGGGTAGATTTACCCTAGGGGTTAATTTATACCGCCTAACAACTATCGGAGACTTTTATTGGAACATTGAAAAACCGGGCCGTAGTCGTACATGCCCGGCTCGTTCTTCGCGAAAGTGATCACAATATGCGAATGATAATATTATCCGTGATTCCAATAAGCTGCGTGCACTGTAGTAGGTACCTATGCCGAGAGTTACAATCTAATATGTTCACTGTTGGAGTTACATTTTCCATTTCAAACTGAACTGGTAAAAAATTCTTAACATTAACCAAGTCTTGTGGTTGTTGTTACTACCTGCTACATTTAAATCTAAAAATTTGCAATTTGTATTCCCCTAAAGACACGCGACCCCATGTGACGCCTTCCAAAGATAACTTGCTTAGATTAAAAAACGATTTTATGACAAACAGATTCAAAACATCATTACTGAACAACTAAAATGCAAATGGCCCGCTCCTTTTCGCTGGCCGTGACTTCCAAACCTTAAATTGTCACCATTAGGTGACAAATGCTGTAACTTTTTTGTTGCCATTTGGTGGTCTACATACCATGTTGTTTTGCCAAAGCCCCTTATCATAAATCGGTTGTATAAATCAAGCAGTCACCTTAGGAGCAACAATGGGAACTTAAACCGTCGGCGTGGTTTTATCTGCGACCACAAAATTTCGAAGAATCCCAAACATTCTGTCCGAGAAATAAAAGTGTCAAATTAATGTGCTAACATCGCGCGATGGGGACGTGTGGGCAGAGTTGCGCTCTTTGCTTCCGAGGAATGAAGAACTGTCGCAGTCCGGTCGTTATTTTACATTATCCTGATATGAGTAATGTCCGCGATGCCAAGGAGGGTCGTACATCACCCATCCGCCCCCCTTGGTTCGAACACGTTCCATGCTTTTGCGTACATCCTGAACAAACATCGCCGCCACAACCAGTTTCCATTTTTTCACTTTGGTTCACTGCGACTCATTTGCGTATTTTCGCTTTAAATATGAATATAAACACATACATGTCACTATAACGCGTAACTATAATTCTTAAATATGGACGTGGCGGCAAAACGTTAAGGTTTTTTTTTAAGAAACGAACGAAGCAACCAAAGGAAATACAAATTAGCCTGAAATTTATACAACCAGATCAGGTTTCTATTTCTGATACCACAAACACGTCAATTAATAAACAGATTGAACATTATATTGGAATGGTTGAATAAGCCCCCAGCGGCGGGCGGACGCTTCATATAAATATTATAAATTTCCAATATCAATTATTGGAATTAAATGATTACACCCAGCTGCTAGCTGTGTGGGTTGTTCTGAAGTTAGTTTTCTGCTCATAAACAAGACGAGCGATAAGACAGACAATACAAAACAAAATGTATAATACATATGTCAATCGGTAAACAAATTTCAAGAAGACAAGAATTCGTTACACACCACACGACGATGGTGTACATTTTAGAAACCTAAGATAAGCAGATTTAACTTGTAATAGTCACAAATAAATAAATACCTACAAGCCGAATCGGTTAAGCCATTTGCTCCATCCAAGTACGGGTAGGTATAAATACATCCATTTTGGCTTACACCCATCCACCCAGGTTAGCTCTGCTTTATATATTCAATTCGTTTTATTTAAAACAATCCAGCCTAATTCGGCTCTGGTTCTAACCGATAAAATAAACCCAGTTCGGTTTAGTTAAAATAAGACCAACTTGGTGGGTTCTGATTAAAATAAACCTAGCTAAACTGACTTAAAATAAATGCGACTTGGACCAAATCGGATAAAGTAACTTCGACTCTTCTCTTTTAACTTAATTTGATCCGATTCAGCTCTGTCAAACTACACCCAGCTACCCTCCGAACTGAAAAAACCCAGCTCGGACAGGTTAAGCACAACCCCGCCCATTTAATATGATTTCAGAGCTATTCGGCTCTGTTAAAATAAGCCCACCTTGGTACGACTTGATTAAAATAAACCTAGATAGGTCGGATAGATAAATCCGGTTTGAACCTGTCGGGCAATTTAAAATATGCCCAGTACATTTTTGATAAAATAAACCTAGCTCGACCTGGTCGAGTAAAATAAACTGGGCTCTGGTCAGTTAAAATAAGACCAGCTTGGATCGAGGAGGTTGAAATAAATCCGGCTCGGCCATATAACACACATCCGGTCCGGTTCAAGTCTGTAAAAATAGGCCCGGTTAACCTGATTGAAATAAACCTAGCTCGGACAAGTTATAATAAAAGAAGTTTGAAATGAGGTGGGTTGAAAGAAATTCGATTGGGATTATTTAACATAAATCTAGCACAATTCGGTTTTAATAAAATAAACCCAGTTCGAGTCATTTAAAATAAATGCGGCTTTGACAAGTCCGGTTAAAACAAATTATGCCCAGTTTATTTAATCTGAAGCGATTAAAATAAAACTGGGTTTGTTAAAAATAAATCCTCTTCAAGCCGGTCCGGTTAAAATAAAACCAGTGCGGTGCGCCTCGGTTAAAATAAAAACCTGGGCCGACCTGATCAGAATCAAATAAACTTGCCTCTGGTCAGTTAAAATAAGGTCAGTTTGGATCGAGGAGGTTGATATAAACCCGGCTTGGCCCATACAAAACACATCCGGTCCAATTCAGGCCTGTACAAATAGGCTCGGCTTAGCCCAAACTGATTGAAATAAACCTAGCTCGGATAAGTTTGAAATGAGCTGGGTTGAAAGAAACTCGATTGGGCTGATTTAACATAAATCTAGCGCAATTCGATTCTAATAAAATAAACCCAGCTCGGGCAAATTAAAATAAATCCGGCTTTGATCAGCCCGGTTAAAACAAATTTGGCCCAGTTTATACTAAATGCGATTAAAATAAAACTGGGTTTGTTAAAATTAAATCCTGTTCAATCCGGTCCGGTTAAAATAAACCTAGCACCTCCCCCTAGATTAAACTAAATACTACTCGGCTCACTATAAATAAATCTAGTTCAATTCGGCTTACTCAAAATAAACCCAGTATTCTCCGGTCTGGCTAAAATAAACTTAGCTCGGCCCGGTCCAGCTAAATCAAACCAGACTTTATCGGGCTTGGTTGAAATAAACCCCGCTCGGTTGACTTAAATAATTATATTATTAGAAATCAGGTTTGGCTTATTTTAAATCTAGCCAACCTACCTTGAACCTGACTTTATCTGGTCGCGTAAAAATAAATTCGATTTCGTCCGGCCAGATTAAGAAGCCCGCTTAAGCCTGGCTCCATTCTGTTTAAATAAACTCGTTTCCGACCACTCTATTCAGTCCATCTAACATCAACCCGGCTTGATCCAGCCTGATTTAGTAAAAATGAACTCCATCAGTCGGGCTTATTTAAACCCGATTTTGGTTCAGTTACAATGGATCCGACTGCTGCCGGCCAGGTTTAAATAAAATCTTCTGGGTTTGGCTTGCGTTTGCCTAATAACAATAAACAGGTTCAGTCCGGCTTGATTAAGATAAAGTCCGCTAGCTCGACCTCGGTTGAAATAAATCTTACCTCAGTTATCAAAAAATAAGCTAGCCCGGTTTGGACTTTCGAAAATAAAAAGAATTTGGTTCGATCCGGCGTGGTTGAAAAAAACCTAAATCCGGTTTGGTCTGACCTGGTCAAACCCTTGCTGGCCCGGCCCGGCTCATTTAAACCAAACCTAGCCTACTATGGTTCATTTAAATTCGGTTGTGTCTGGACCGATTAACATGAACCTGGCTGAATTCGGCTTCACTGAAATAGATTCGATTTGGTCCAGTTGTTAAATCCATCCGGCCTGACTCGGATAAGTTATAGCAACGCTATCTTACGCAATAGGGGAACTATACTTTATGGTTTTTATATAATAAATTTGAGCCCAGCCAACTGACTAAAAGTACAATTTTCTAATAAATACAGTTTGTAGTAAGTATTTGGTTTTTGGTTGACTAGAAGTAAAGTTAGATGACGTCGTATTATTTCAAGGACCAATACAGAGTCTTCCTAGGCTGCAGACTTTATACGTTTGCACACCCCTTGCACATTGACCGGAGATATATGAAGGAAAACTGATTTTGATTAATCATTTTTTATTTTCGTATCCGGCTAAACAAGCCATCATTTATCATCATCGAATTTACGAAAACACTTACAAAAAGCTTAGACCCATAAGTAGAAAAAAAGAAGGGAATCGAATCTCCTCTCAGTTTCCTTACATTTATTATCAGTGTCAGGTTTTTGGCTGCTACATTTATATATTGAGTCTTTTACAGACTTTACATTTCCATTTTGACAAAAATGAGTCAGAACTCAGTAAGTTTCCCCTGTTTCGTAATTAACAGCGTTAGGAAGAAACACGGACCTAGGGTCAAAGTTACTTACTCCAATCAAATATCTACTTGAGGAGACCTTGGTAAGTTTTTCTAGTTTCCCACACGGACTACTTTTCCCATATTTTTTACGTCTATCTACATTTTCAGCATTTATTTCAATGTGTTGAGGAATCACATGTATAATGAATTAATTTTCAAAAGAAATATAATTACTGGCAGATAATAATTTGTAGTTTGCAAAACAGTACACTGGATGTTGGTTTCGGACTTGTCTCTGATTATCTATTCCAAAACTTCCGATAGCGGCTGATTTAGGAGCTCAATTTGCTCGTTCACTATTGTTTAATGAATGTTTGTAACAAGGACATATCTAATATTCTGTAATGTTCATTTGCTTTTGCCACTTCATTTGAATTAAAGTTTTATTTTAATTGCCGCACTTAAGTCGTTTTAACACCTTCACGCGACCCGGTTGCTCGTTATCATCTCGGCGCCGATGACAAAATAAGGCAAGGCAAAAGTGAGCGCTAGATTCTGGAAGTGAACGCACGTGGTTTTTCGAAACGGAGTTGTTGGCAGCTCTTCTGCTAAATGAATATATCGTGTCATTTCTTGCCTTAGGCAAAAGAATCTTCGATTTGAGTCCGATTAAAAATATTAGCAGAGTGTCAGCTTTTTGTAAAGACAATTCAGTGAAATTGTCCTCTCGACTTGTGTCGGATTACAGCCATCCACCCCGTGACAGCCTCCTTTGAGCCGTTGTAAGTGATAATCCCGTACAACGGCGGGGATTTTGGCTCCTGAAGTTCCCGTCTTTATTTTTTTTTGGTCAAGGAGTGTCCTGGCCCTAACGTTGGCATCGTGAACCAGTCTTCAGGGGCGTGCCTGCGAATTTTGCCTGCTTCACGGAGAACACCCCAATTGTGCCTCTCTCTAGTCCCTACCAAAGAAAACTAAGGTAAAGCTTGCCAATGTACTATACAGTGATTGTTTTCCCCTGTTTATCGATGTTTCGTTAATGACTAAGAAACAGAACAGTTTAATTCCCTTAAATAGCCAGGGGCGGCGAACCATTGTATTAAACAATAATTATTACTATTTTGAATGTAATCTTTGCTGTTGTATTGTGCTGTATTTGTCTTAAAATTCACCATACCTTTTATTTCTGTGTATTTTATTGTTTTCTGCATGAACTTTGCAAGCTGTACATATAGGAGGAGGCACAATAAAGGTGAGTCCGATTGCCGTAAGCTGCTGGCTTCTCGGCCTTCCACGAGAACCTGCAATAAGCTGCGATATGGAAGGTGGTACCAGCTAATTTTGACCTACTCTGTTCACAACCTGGTACGATTTCCCTCCCGTAAGCGTTTCTCGTAAACCACCCCTACTCTTCTGAGTTTAGCCGAAGGCCTTTTTCCATCTTTTCGTTTGGCCCGTAACAATTCACTGATGAAGTGAAAAAATGTTATTAAGTTGCTTGGTTTTCTAAGTTTTATATATTTGTATTTATATACATTTGAAATTATCTGACCTATATATGCAGAATCGCATTTTTAACAATTTAATTTGTAAATACCTTATGTTCACTAATCATTGGTCTTACCTTTTGCATTGAATAAGGTATTGAGTGTTTTTCGTAATTTTAAAAATTATTTTGAATGTGCTTGTTGTGTGTATAGTTTTGGGAATATATGTATATGTTATTGAAATATGGAATAATTACATTTTCTTAATTGCTAATTTATCTTCACTGAAAATTAATCAATGTAGTGCTGTCGCCATTACTATTTGCAATTTGTTGAATAATTGAAATCACTTTGGTGTAATTAATGTTATCTAAAGGAACTGTTGAAGCTTGATGTATCAAAGATCTACAGGCCATTAATTTGTATGTTTTATGGTGACAAGAATGCTGTGCTATAGTGATATAAGTTTGTGTAGGTTTTCTATAAGTAGAAATTTCCAGTCTGTAATTAAAATTAATTTTTATGTTTAAGTCAAAATAATTAATCCATCTATTTTATTGTTTCGATATTGAAACTTAAAATTTTAAAATATACGTTTTGTAGAAAGAGTATTTATAAAAACTTGAAGTAGTACATTTAAAAATGCTATGAAAAATGCAAATCAATCCCGTTTTATGTGGATACAAAAAATTAATCTATTTCCGCATGAGTCTAAATATTCAATATTGATGCAGCACCCACTCAAACTCGCTGGTGTTACCCTTTTAAGGAATTTAAAAGTAGTCATGAATATCAGAACCCATATACGTAGATTCTATCGCAAATTATTTCTGATTCAATAGGATATTTAAGGTGGTTTTGGCATTTCAGTGATATAGACATCCTAATAAACTGCAGGTTCACATTTTATATAAGTTAAAATTTCCATAAGAGGCAAGTCACCAGGACTCATTTTGGTCTTAAGAGTGACTTTCAAAATTTTTCGGCATTGTGTACGTATGCGAGGCTCTACCACGAGCAACAACAACCTACTCTGAAGTTTAATAACGCATAATTTTACATGTTAAAGTGAACAAATAATGCGAAGGCTTGAAGTGCAGGGTTGGGCTCTGTAACGCCTTGGAAACGAAAACGTTGGAACCACATAAGTGTATGTTAATACACTCGCTTGAAATGCCACCTAACAAGTTATTGTTCTAACGAGTTCTACTCTCGCTTGACAGTTAACAAGACGGTGATAATATAAACAATATTCAATTATGCGGCGCCGTTAAAATCACAATACAATCTGGACACTCAAACGTCACGTTGGCGTTTCACAATGATCATTAATTATTTTCTTTTAATTTAAATTGCTATTCATCGATTGACACTGTGATTCATTACATTTTCAAAAGTACTTTTAACACGTTAATACAATTTAACAAAGTCGAGGAAGTGGAATACAATTGCAATAAATTTCAATAGAGCTATAAATATTCATCCTCCCGTAACTATTTGAAGTAATTCTTATTTCCAGACCCGATTAGAACCGCTAATATATGTTCAATAAGCAGACAAAATTGGCGGGAAATGCATTAAAATAGACTAATTAAAGAATGATTGCACTACCAATGGTCAATACGTTTATAAAACGGTATATAACCATTCCATTGGAAAACTAGGGCGATTTTCATCGGCTATAGTAGGCTATTAAAAAAGTGTTTACTGCCCAAAGAGTTTTGAATCTAATACAAAAAAGTAACTTTATATAGCTGTGATAGCATGTCTATACATAGTAACCACGTACTTTTCCTGAGCAGGGTGCGTAAAATGATATTTGTAAAAATTTTTCATTTTTATAGCACAGCAAACACTTTTTAAAGGACCAACTGTTACAAAAGTATAAACTAGACATTAAACAAAACTACAGGCAATTAAATAGGAGGATAAGCAGGAACAGCTAAATCCGGTAAAGTACGAAAATTAAGCATAGGCAAGTAGAAATCGGTATTTTGCCCAAAAGTTGGGCTTTATTAATAAGGAATCATCAACTCCAAGTTCTTGGCTTTACGTTCTGTTTATTAAAGCCAGTCTCCGCCTCTTCGGCCCCCACCCACCCTCTAATCTTCCTCCTACATTGCTTCTCACTCCCATATAATCTGCATTCCTCCCTCACTCTCCATTCGCATATCCCATCTTTGTTTATAGTCCTTCTTCCTTGCCATTATGTTGATCCTCTATACTCTATAGATTTCATCTCTCATGCCCGCTCCTTCATCTCCGTTTCATAATATCTGGCCTACTTCCTCTCCATTATGCCTTGGTCTCGTTTTCTTGTATTTTGTAGTTTATGTTTCGACCTGTCTTGTAACCTGTCCCTTTTCTTCCTTTTTCTATAATCCCTTTCCCTATAATACATCCCTTCTTTCTTTGTTTGACCCTCTTTGTACTAAATTATGGATTTATTTTGATACAAAACGCATTCTTATTCTTGACCAGTTTTATTCAGTTTCTTGTAACTAATTAAAGCTATTGACTTAATTTTTCTTACAACTGATTAAAGTTAAAGTTACTTTACTACACGCCGCTTACTTATTATTTACGGAAAGTAATATAAAGCACTTGAAATTACTGGTTGTTACAGTCATTAGTCAACCCTAATTTTCTTATTTCTCTCTCTTTTAAGTCATCCCATCAAGCCTTCTCAAAACTTTCATTAATATTGCTCCTCTCTTTTCAATATTTCCCACTTCTCTTTAATCTTGTCTCTGATCATATTTCTTTTGAATTTATCTTTCCTAATTGCCATATCTTTTCTTTCTGGGTGGTTTCAATCCCTTTTTTGTTAACCCTCTTGCCTGTTTCCTAATTCAAATTTTCTCTTAAAACCTATTCTCTCTCCATTACTTGGATTCCTCACTTTTTTCCATGATCTTTCGCCTTAATTTCTGGTCAGATTCTAGACCCTTTCTCAAGGTTGTTTCCCTTCTGCTCGGCATTGGCCCTTTTTTGCCTTTTCTTCCACCAATCCTCCTTCTCTTGCAACCGATTGCTGTACCCCCATCTTCAAAGTTGGTATTTATAATAAATACATTTTTGTTCATTTAAAAGCCTGCGCAAGTAGAAACTATAAATTGATCTTGAAGGTCTGGCTGGATCCTCTTCTTCCTCGAGTGCTTTATCTCTTACAAGCCGTAGCAATTTTATGGGACTGAGAATTTCGGTTTAGAAGTCTAACGCGCTAACTTCTAGTTCACGGCCGCCTCTCTGGCTGGATAATGAACCATTAACTGGGACTCTTTTTAAGCTTCTTAGCTTTATATTCCGTTTACTAAAGCCATTATACGCCTCTGCCACTTCTCCATCCACTTTCAAAATTCTCTCTCAGACCCATATAATCTGCATTCCTCCCTCACTCTTCTAGATTGCTCTTTCCATTCGCCTGTC
This sequence comes from Limonius californicus, assembly GCA_014611495.1. Taxonomy (NCBI): domain Eukaryota; kingdom Metazoa; phylum Arthropoda; class Insecta; order Coleoptera; family Elateridae; genus Limonius; species Limonius californicus. The sequence goes on along the minus strand of JABXWE010018538.1, from coordinate 17,024 downwards.
TCGTCTCCTTTTTAATCCCATCTTCTTTGCCATAACCTTCTTTTCCCTACGTTACCCCTCATGTATTTTTCCACTTCTGTCTCATAATCTCTCTTCTACTTCTTCTCCATTGTTCCTTGCCCTCGATTTCTAATGTTTTGGAGATTCTGTTTCGACCTCTCTTGTATGGTGTTCCTTCCTTCCATTTTTCTGCATTCTCTCTTTTTTGTATAATCTATTCCTTATCTTTTTGACCCCCTTTGTACTAAAAATTGGGAATTATTTGGTGCAGGACCCATTGTTATTAATGAAAATGTTTATTTGTTGTTGACTTACCACTGATTAAAGCTTTACTTTAGAACACGCCGCTTGCGTTAGTGTTAATGGAACTGCATATACTCGAAATTACTCCGTGATATTGTCATTAGTAATTGATTAACGATTTCAGTTCCACATTTCTTATTTTTCTCCCATTTAAATCATCATTCCAAGCCCAATCTACCTCAGCTCCTCCTTTCCACATAGTCCGAACTCCTCTGTAATCTTATCACTGTTCATATTTCCTCCTCCTTGTTGCCATTACAGCCATATTTTCTTGGACTATTTCTCCGCCTTTTTCGTTAACTTTCTTGTCTATTTCGTCATTTCAATTTCCTGCCTAAAATCCATCACCTCTGCATTACTTCAATCTTCTGCTGTTTCCCTTGTCTTTAATATCTTGCTAGATTGTCGACCCTTTCTCCTCATATCATGTTTCTGTCTTATACCTGTACTCATCGTCTCTTAGTTGTTTCTTTTGCCAACTCTCCAACCTCTTCCCCAATTCCTCCTTTCTTGGCGATAGATTTCTATACTATTTAAAACTCTCTAAAATAAGTTGCTTTCAGATGAGCAAACGCTATTTTCTAATTTTGTATATAACTTAAATTATAAAACAAGGTTATTTCAGTTAATTATCACTTGGCATAATATTTGTGGCAATTAATATAATGTGCTTGAAATTGGCCAGTTTTATGGAGACCTCTAAGTTCAACTAATTGACTGAATTTCCTGGTTAGTATTTTGAAGTTAGCAGATGGTTTGATGATTCGTATTTGTCGCGACTTTACCTCCGCGACATTTTTAATTTGTTGGTTAACTTAAAGTGAAGTAAAAACAAACTGCAAGTGTGTACTACAATTCCAAGTTTGAGAAGATTAGCTCCTTTATTGCCGACGCTCTAAGCGGAAAACCCGATTCGCAATAGAGAAAATAAAAGGGGCGCCTTTGGGGGAATAAACTTGTTTAGTACCATTTGTGCTCCTCTTTGCTTTACGACCGGTATTTCACTGTGCGATGGTAATAATTTCAAAATACAACAGATTACTACAAGAAGCATTAAATTTAGGACTTAATTTGGGGCTTCAGCGCCACCACCACATTATTCCAAACGCAGAATTTTACTGCTGGCATTAAAATCTATCCCGCAACTAATTTTGGTATTAAATTTAAGATTGTCGTGGGATTACTACGACGACCTACATTTAGAAGGTTATAAATTTGCTGTCGCACCGATTAAAGGAAAGCGTTCTTAAAATAAATGGATTTAAAGGGTGTTGACATGGGAGAGCGCTTTACGAAATCACCTTAAAAATGTTCTCAAGCTGGTATTTGTCCAAAAATCTATTTATGGTTTGTGCAGAAGAAACCAGAGGCGCCTGTGTTTTACTAATGCACAAATTCTCACCGTTTTCAGCTTGAATACAAAGCAGGTTCACATGTTTGGTATTTCGCTGCGTGTCAGAAATCTTCAAATATTTTTGCATACAATTCTTTTTTGACAAATTTTATTTCGCACCAAATTGCCTATCTACGAGAGGTGTTTGCAAATTGTGCCCGCAACTACTTTACTGTATTCGCGGTTATCAGATTGGAACTTTTACTTAATATAGTTGATTGCTGGTTATACGAGTTCACTATGGTTGGGAAAACAGGAACAGCTACATGGAATTTTTTATATTGCAATTTACACAGTTATGAGAATTTTATACAAAAATGTTTACAAAATAAGTTTGCAAAAATAAGTTTTACAAGGAACATTAAGAAATAGCTCTTAAACGCAGTCCAATAATAGAACTAAAACAGAAACAAACTGCCGATTATTAATGAGCTCATTCCTTATTTTTAGGTTCGTACAGAAATTGATATTAATTATAAAACTATCAGGGACGTATTTTTTCATTTTCTTCTAAAATCTACAATGATTTTAAATATAAATTCGCGCACTTATGGTAAAACAGAGCTGTGTCACAAATGTTCTGAAGATTTCAAATAGCTTCAATTAATCAATAAGTTGCTGAGGAACTCATCTGTATAACTTAGTAAAATTCCGTTTACTTTTTTTAGTTTTTAGGATAAACAAAATGTACAGGTATTCTAACCTTCTTGCACATACGCCCGAAAAAATGCATTGTTGCCAGACTAAAAATTAATTTGCTCACTGTCCATTACGTAAAGACAACTTTTAGCTTTTCAATCAAATATTCAATAAATTGTATGTTTCTATATGTACTAGTAGAAGTAAATTTTGTTATATATAACATGCGGTTTTAAATAAATTGCATTATTGTTTACACATATGTTGTATAGTAGTAAACGCGTTCATTACGTTCGTTGTAATACTTTTTACTGTTTACTGTTTTTGTCCAACTAACCTTGAGATTTTATTTTCTTTTTCTTTTTTTTTCTTCTCGCTCTTTCTCTCTCCCTTTCTCTCTCTTTCAAACCTATCTAATGCTTCTGCCCTTCCTAAACTATTGAAGTATTCTGTCTATAATAGTCGTCAGTCCACTCCCCCGCACAATCATATACACATTTCAATCATTTCCATCTGACGTCCCTTTTTCTTCTCTTCCACTTTCCACTGCCCTACTTTTTTGTATCTCTGGACTCTTCCTTCCTTTTAATTTTTTGAGTTTTTTCTTTTAAACGTAGCATAATTGCTTTTATTATTTCACAATGAATGAGGAAGCTGGAACAGTTAGTCTAGCAAATTGTTCACATCTGTTTGCATCATCTTGCTAGTGTTCTTGTCAGTTCACTGTCCTTTCCTCCCAAATTCTCTTCTTCATAATATATTTTATAATTAATGCCAATACAAAAAAACTTCACAGCACACGCTATTTATTAATAATTACCCGGTCTCTGTAATCTTATTTGTTATTTTTGTTGTTATTTTGAATTTCCTTAGTGTTTGTTTCCCCAGCACTCTTTCACACCTCCCTGCCTCAGTCGTCCTTCCTAAACTGTTACCGTCTTCACAGTTATAGCAAGGTCACTCTTTGTCACAATATGTAGTATCCAAATTTCAGTAACTGCTGTTTGATTTTCCCATTTTTTCTAGTTCTTACCATACTCTTTTCCTTTCATGTGTCTCCATATCCTACCATCCATAATTATTTATTCTTTTGCTTCCAAAAGTAGCACAATTGACTTTATTATTGTATCATAATGAGTGAGAAAACTACAAGGATTAGTATGTATTGAACTTTTCTAGAAAACATTTCTACAAGATGGAGGGGGAATCGCCATGATTAATAAGGTAATTTTCCTTGTTCAACCCCTAAGACTCTAGGTACTCAGAAAAAATTAAAATGGTAACACCGACTTTGTGAGACCCCATTGAACGCTCTTAGAATATGCTATTCATCAACCTTTCTTCTCCCGACTCGTTTCGGAAAAAATAAAACTCAAAACATTCTGAACCAATTATTGTAATTAAAAATTAAAAATATTAGATTAATTGTTTAAAATGAGTTCCATTACTCTTAACCAATAGTAAAATCTAATGGGGTCAAATTTGAAGATCTTGGGGACATTCAATTGCTCCTATTCTACCAATCCATTGTCTTGGATAATGTTGGAACAGTGTTCTATTCCCTCTGAAGATGCAAGCTGCAATGTCTTGCGAAACGTTAGTTTGTATGAGTCCACAAACAGCTAACAGGCATAAGCGGATGAAGTATTATTGTCCTGGCAAACAAAATACATTAAGATCAAATCCTTGTCCGCCCCAATCTAAGCACACTGCTCTGTTTAGGCATGCAGGGCCTACGAACAAATATTGGTCAAACTTTTAGAGCAAATGCTTGTAATGGCAGACAAGCTACAGGTCGGGCCTTAGCTGATAATGCTGGGTGTAGTTCCCAAATGACGACGCGGTCAAGCCGAAAGTAAATTGTAATATCGACAATGTTGGTCTAGCCAGGCCCTTACAGGGATTGCATGGTGAGGACGTTCTCCGTTTCGTTTGAAATGAATGAGATTACATTTCTTTTCATGGGGTTGCTTAAAATCGGTTTTGTACAAAACTCAGCCTCAGTCCATAGTGTTCTGAGCTATTCCGCTACAAACCTTCCACAATGTCTGAAGAGAATTTGAGAGTAAACTTTACTATTACCGAGAGAATATTGGAACTCATTTTGAGCATTTAATCTAATATTTTTAAATTGTAATTAGAGAGTTATTTTTTTGAAACGAGTCGGCTTTTCAATGAGGTGTCACAAAGTAGGTGTTACTATTTGAAATTTTTTTTGTGTACTTACAGCCTAAGGCGTTGAATGGGCATGGTTAACTTATGAGTCATTATGATTACCGTCTGTTGTGGAAATGCTATCTAGAAAAGTCTTGTACTTCCAAAGATATAACACATTGTACGTTGTTACATTGAGACCTTGTATGTGAAATGTTCATAGTAAAATAAATGTTTAGAAATTTCTGCAAATTTATTTAAGAAATTATTGCATAAGTAATTATGGTTCCCATACACTTAACCAGATTTTAAAACGTAACGTTGCTAAACATCTTTCAAGTTTCAGTAGACTTGTACGTGTTTCGCATGTCGCACTTCGCACTTCGGCAATGTTTATCGGCAATCAGGATACGAATCAGTTCTTACGCAAAAACCAACTAAGAAGCACACGATATTAGGAATTATCCTTCTCTGTAATGATATTTGTTATTTTAGGGTTAATATGCTTTTGTTAGGCAGTGGTTTTTGTCTAGTGCAAATATTACCTAAATGTATGCTCACAAATAAATATTTGCAGAAGTAAACGTAGCTTCTATCGGCTCTCGATTACATCTAGGAAGGATTATAAAGGTTTTAACGAGAGGTCGAGTCTTGGAATGTGAGGGAAAGGCAAGGGATGGCAGAGTCTTAAGAAGCGTCAGCAACGTCAGTCTGCAAAAGGCAGTGTTGTTGGTATCTAAGCGTAGGCTTGCATATCTTTGGCGTAATAACTCATTAATAGCGTTTCCGAACCTGCAACTGATTGTGATGCGATTATCCTCTAAGCTGAGGCAGGGTGAGAATTTAGTGTTACCACTGATGTGATTATACATAGAGACGGACCGCAATGGCAATATCAGCTAATATAAACAGTGGTGAATTATGTGCTTGGATGCACATTACTCATCATACAAAACTGCAGACTTGCGTCTGCAGCGATTATATTAGTTTTCTGGGTTTTCATTATATTTTATGTCACTCATAGACAGCAGTCTTAATTTAGCGTTCAAACCATTAAGAATTCCAAAGTTCTTACTGTTTTTAACTTTGTAAATAAAATAAAGCAATTTTTAAAACCCTTATTGGTTTGCTTAAAAATAAAATTGGCGTCGCTGGCGATGTTATGGTTTATACCCATGAAATGTTATATGTGTTTAAGTATTATCTACTTGATATGTGGCTTACAAGCGTTGGAGCCTATTATTGACATTATACAAGACTGGTGTATCTATATAAGTAGTTGTTGGAAACAGTAGCGTAGTGAATATAACTAGCTATATAGGTAGATGCATGACATGTTTAATCATTATTTAACTAGCAATCACTCGGGAGTTAGTCAGCTGGCAGAGGCGGTCTCGTAAAGGCGTCTACGTCGAATTGTTATTATTATGAATGTTATATCAATGCCAGGATGGCATCCACTGACTTTTAGACGGGGGTGTGGACATTAATGATACTCTCCCCTTCGCACTTGGGGCTGAGGAGTTCCCCCCCCCCACTCTTGTAAATAATGGAGTGTGTAAGTGGACATAGTCCAGTTGCCTGGTATTATTTGTTGCATGTCACCTGCCTGTCGCCGCCAGTTTTGATCGCATCCACTTTTTGTTTATTCACAAACTCCATAAATGCAGAAGTGCTGCAACCTTATTTAAAGTTACAATTCAGTAGTTTTTATTCGCCCCCGTAAGGCCGACCTTAACACTTTGAATTTTTTGTCACGTTGTACCTATTTATGTCATCATTATAGCATCGATTTCTCCACCCCATTCGAATCGGAAGCAAATCCCAATCAATTTTAGTTGCCTCCTTTTTTAGCCCTTGACTGTAACAACTGTTTCATTCTATAATTTACTTATATTTTCCTCTCCAGAGTCTCTTATATTTTACCCCCTAAGAAAGCGTTAGCCTACCCCCTATTTTTTTTTCGTTACCAGTGATTTCCCACTATTGTTTTCCTCCCACCTTTTCTCATACGACATTCCCTTATGTTCCTCCTTTTTCCATTCTCCTAATTGCGTTTCAGCCTAATTCTTAAGCCTTATAACATATACTTTTTTTCATAAACCTCCACCTTATCTCACTGCCGTCTTCCTTCTCCATTCAGTTTGCACTTCTTTCATAACTTTGTCATCAAGGATGCATGAAGGAAAAACTTCACCCCTGATAAATATAAGAGGAAGTCGTTGAAGTGTAACATATGTATGTCCTTGTTTTCCGAGTAAAGGGCTGTCAACGATTATTTTACCATGTACCTTTTTCCGTTCGTGGCAGTTTAGTTTTGTTCATGTTTTTATCCATAGAAACAGAACATATAATCCACAACATGCTGCACATGCTTGCTCTTGACTGCAGCCAATTATTTAAGTTCAAATAAAATTAACGGAGACATATCTAAGCTAGATATTGTGATCGGCGTGACAACGCTACAACCCCAGCAATGTCACGCGTCAAGATTGTTTACTTCAGGTGTCAAATAGTCGACGTGTTGCGGCCTCGGCCGTGCAAAAGACGTTAGAGCAGGTTTTCTGATATCGCATAAATATTTGTTTAAATACGGCACTTACTCCTGTAGCAGATGAATCGAGCACGAGAACGAATAAGTTTCGTTCCGCCCCTGCAACGACAGCACACTTCATTTTGCATTCCAGCTGTGACATATCCATGGCTGCTTGAACTTGCGAAAATATAAAGTCTTAGGGCACACGATATTACCTCGCATGCGGTTGGATTTTATGAGCTAAAATCGCTCGAGTAGGTTGGAAGGGTTAACCTCTCCACGGCAGATGTCCAACACGACGCACAACTGGTCTTCGTCCTGTTGAAACCCTGTTCCTTTTCTTCTATTTATAAAATTATCAAGATGTCTGCTGTTCTAGTATAATTAACTATAATTATAGTTTACATTACTGAATCGAGAAAATTTAATTTATAGCTATTTAAAATACGAGAAGTTTATACCTCGAAGCAACCGGAACCTATTTTATTCATGAAGGTGATTACAGATATATACATGTAAAGTAACCAGATCCAGTACCAAGAAACATAAAGGAACAGAAAAGCTATAATCAAAGTTGTTATTTGAATTGCAAGAAATAATGATCCTTACGCCACAGAACGTAATGAAGCGTAACGAGCGTAATGGTTTCTTATAGGGAAATCTGCCAACTGGCTCTGCTGGTCGAGAAATACTCAATTGAAAAAAATTTACTTATGGAGGAGAAACCACAGGTATGAAAATCCACTCCAGTCCGATTACATTTAGTTCAGGTATGCAAACAAATTAAATATGTGAAGCTCTTTGGGCCACCGTGGCAAATTTAAATTATTATGTGTAACGTAGGCAAATTTGTGCCCACTGTTAACACGTGGTGCTACTTCCTAGTTCTAGTTTATTCAATTATGTAACCGTTTCTATATGAGAAGATCGGCTCCATTAAGGGGTCCGACGTGGTTGGAATTATAATAAATATTTGGGCACCTTTTATTAACCAGTCACGCCCCGCGGTTTAGGAAAAAGTTTGACGGATAAATTAAAATGGCAATTTTTTACGTAATGAAAAATATTGCTTTGTAACGGCACGTTAAGACATTAAACTTTCCCAAAAGTTAGGCATAAAAAACCAATAAGTAGTTAGAGCAGCGCACTTAGCAATGTGGAGCATAATGGGGGTGTAGAAACCAGGCACGGAGCCCCAATAAATTCGTTAATTAATTTTCTGAATATGACACGTGACATAAATAATGTTCCTGCAGTTTTAAGTTAATGATCTTAGAGGGCCCATTAAATTTGAGGCGCTGTATCCGGCCCATGGGTGTCATGGATGATAAATCTAGCAATTTGTTCTTTTTGCAGAAACAAATTAGTAAACGCATGGTCTAATTTCATGATTCGATAAGACAAATTAGCGGGGAAAATTTAACTCATGGCCAAAACTTGTTTATAGTAATTTACAGCAACATGAGCCTCAAGGGCCTAAAGACTCTTGATTTTGCTATATCGATTCGCATTTGTAAATTCTGGTATGAATAAACAGAAAGCTAGTATAAATTTACTACTTCAATCTACCAGTAATCGAAAAATAATACAATTGTCACAAATACGCTCTTTAAATTTTCGTTATTTCAATTTTCTTGCTTGTTAGGATGGGAATGAGGGTCTCAACGGCCCTTGAGTAAATACGGTCTAGAACATTTGGGCGCGGCCGTTAGGGCGCCGCCGTTAGGGCGCCAGCCACAAGGGCGCGAAGACACTAGGGCGCGGGCCGTTAGGGCGCCGAGACACTAGGGCGCGTGGACATTAGGGCGCGGGCCGTTAGGGCGCGGGACACTAGGGCGCGAGACTCGCTGTTATAACTTGTTACTCATCTGTATTTTAATTTTAAATAATAATAATTTATTTATATTATTTATATATTTAATATTAATAAAAAACAAAGTGATAGCCTAATAATAAAATTATTTTAAAAACAAGAAGTGCAGAAAAGAATTGCTGCCCTTTTTTTATGATTTTACTAATGCTTCTATCCGCATTTTTTTAGTTATACAGTTTTAAAGGCTGACTAATACCGTAGACTAATAAATTAGTCTACGCTAATACGTATTTAGCTGTTTAATAATTATAATTAGGGAGTTAGTGATTCTGATAATTACATTTGTTAAAACCGTTTTCAGATCGGATAGTACTGCGGGGGAAGAAAATTTTAATAAATCTACAATATAACGTTGAATAACCTATTTACCATTATTAAGATAACCTGTAAAGGTTTAAAAATCAAACATAATTTTCTGCATTGTATACAAATCTGTACGCAAATATTTCATTTTTAAAACCACAGGAAACCCAATTATTTTAAAAACAAGAAGGAAAGAAAAGGAAGGTCGGTTCTTTTGGGTGATTTTACTAATCCTTCTATTTGAATTTTGTAACGTCATACACTTTTGAAGATACTGGATGATGTATGGCTAGTTGCATATTCAAAAAAATCCAAGGGCCGCGCCGGTTGAGAAATTTTTCTTCACTCCTTATACGTCTTAATGACTAGAGCGCGGAAAAATATGCATTTGCATTTAATTTAGCTTACATGCAGGGCAATGATTTTCGACATGTATACGATTAGGTCCCAGGAAATCCATTTTTGAAAGTTTTACTTCGCATGTATTTCCATATTTCAATAATGTAGTGCATCTTTGCATATATGTGCATATTTAATTGTTTTAAGACATACATAATGTATATAATTAAAATTTTTACTAAAATATAGTCAAAAATTTTAAGTTCTGGGGTATTGAATTTTTTTCTGGAAATTTCGTAATACCCTCTCAACCTTTATTTTACGATTCTTGTTCTAGAAAATAGCAGCTTATTGAAGGGATTTTCCAAAGTGGCACATTTTAACAATTCTCCAGGTAGCTAACTATCTTTTACCCTTTCATCTTTGGTTTTATGACTACGGAGATAACAATTATTACCTATGCATACAATTTACAAAAACCAGTAGAATGTTGTTCCCTTACTTTCTTTTATTATTCAATTGTTGTAAATTAGTAAACAGTTTAACAGAGTTATTTGGTCTTCTGTGCATTTGTTTAAAGCTGTTTGTGGTACATAAAAATGCTTAAAATTGGAAAATCTACTGCTGATCACTGTCGATTGTGGATAAAAAAGACAATGAACTAGAAACGGACAGAAAAATTATTTTTTGTCGAGCGTGTTCTAAGAAGGTAAAGTTTTTTCCTGCAGTAAACTTTATTGAATTTGTTGTCGTCTAGCTATACTGTTTTGTTATTTTTATCAAAATTCCGAATTCCATTCGTTACCCTAATTATTCTCTGTCATTAAAAATGTCTGTTTGTATTTGGCAGATACCATGCTCAAAGAAGTACCAAGTGGATTAGCATGTATCTACAGCACTTCACAAGGAAAACATTAAACGGGCTTCCTCTAAAACACAACGGTTAATTACTACTTCGTTTGCTACTGGAACATCAGATTTTGATAACTTCAATGCTGATTTGTGTTACGCTTTAGTGGCTTCTAATATTCCATTAAAAAAGTTGGATAGTTTACCCTTTAAACAATTTTTGTCGAAATACTGTGACAAACATATTCCTAGCCAATCTATATCACGTAAGAAATATATTGATATTCTTCATGAAAAGACTATGAACGAAATCAAAACTAAAATAGCAGGCAATATGTTTTGGATAGCCGTTGATGAAACTACAGACGCCAAGGGACGTTATGTGACAAATTTAATTATTGGAATATTAGAAGATACTGTTCCAGAACCGTTTTTGCACAGTGTTAAACAATCAGATAAAACAAATAATTTAACAATAGCCAGGTTTGTAAACGGCAGCTTGTCAAATTTGTTTCTACCGGAACAGATACCTACCGAAAATTTACTTTTAATGTTATCCGATGCTGCGTCGTATATGGTGAAGGCGGATAACTCTTCAAAAATATTTTTTCCAAATTTAATCTACTTGACCTGCTTAGCTCATGGTATTAACAGGGTAGGGCAAACTATTCGCGAACACTATAAAACTGTAAATAGCCTGATATCAAATATGAAAAAAATTTTATTAAAGCTCCGTTAAGAGTTCAACGATACAAAGAACATTTTCCAAATCTTCCATTGCCCCCAGAGCCTGTTATTACCAGATGGGGTACGCAGTCATGTTTTATGCAGAACATTTTCAAGATCTTAAAAAGTTTATAACAAATTTTGAAGCAGATTGTGCTGCGATGAACGAATGTAAAAAACTATTTTTGGACAAACAACTTGCCGTCCAGTGGTGTTTATTAGAGGCCACTTTTCATGTTTTGTTCCGGTAATAAAAAATTTAAGTTTGCCTTTAACGGAATCCCTACATATGGTAGAAGAATTGCAAGAAAAATGTAAAGCAAGCAGTACCCTCTGAAACCGGTAAAATCATAACACAAAAATTTTCTTCTGTTCTAAAAAACAATCCCGGTTACGAACAAATCAAACACATATATGAAGTTCTTAATGGATCTAAAATTTCGAATGAAGCTGTAAATATTGATCCATTGCTTGTGAGCAAATTGAAATACTCGCCAATTACATCATGTGATGTTGAGCGCTCATTTTCTGCTTATAAAAATATATTAAGCGATAGGCGCCAATCATTCTTAATGGAGAATATGGAAAAATATTTAATTGTTTATTGTTTCAGTCGATAATTAAAATGTAATTTAAATAATGTTTTTTTGCGTTTTTAACTTATCTGTAGTTTATAAACCTATTCTATACTGCTATTTATTTAGGAAATAAACTATTAATGTTTAAACGTCTCTTTTTTTATATCTATATTTTTTAGCAGTGTTAATTTTGTAATATGCAATTTGTGTATATTGCATATATTTCATTTAAACTGCATATTAAGCGAATATTTAAGCCATTTTATTGTGCATCCGCGCCCTAATGTCCACGCGCCCTAACGGCCCGCGCCCTAACGGCCCGCGCCCTAACGGCCCGCGCCCTAACGTCCACGCGCCCTAACGGCGGCGCCCTAACGGCCGCGCCCTAACGGCCGCGCCCTAATGTCCGGCTCCGTGAGTAAATAGTATTAGGAGGGGAGATGAAAAAGGAAACAAAGAAACCCGAAAGTTCAGAAGAGAATTGAGTATAATGTGATTGTATGAATTGAAAAAAGTAATTAAGAGGAAAGACAAAAAACAAAAGCACAAAGACAGTTAAAAGTAGAAAACCAAAAGAAGGAACAGGACACATAATAGAGAAAATGAAGGTGGGAGAAATAAGACCAAAAAAACTGAGTAAAGTGAAGAAGCTTGGAAATATGGGAAACATAACCTGCAAGACAAGTAAGTAGGAAATTGCCAAGAGGACAGGGGACGTGGCAATATAATTTAAAAACAATAGAAGAGGTTGAATGAGAAGAAATGAGGCCGAAAAAAGTAAAGAAAAACGTAGGACAGCCATAATAACAACATTATAAGAGATCGTAGAGAAAAGATTAGAAAACGAAAAGTAAAAACCGTTTGATGAATTAGCCTATATGATATTCAAATAATAACGAAAAGTATGTAAAGTAACAAGATAATATATATAAGAGGCGATAAAAGGCCAAGCAAATGTAAAAGATGGTTTTAGTAAATAGGGTGGGAATTGAAACAAACACTGTAAGACAGAAGAGAATGTTACAGATGAGGATAAACAAGCAACATGAAGAAGAAATCGATAAAAGAATATGAAAAGCGGGAGGAAATAAAGAACAATAAATGACAGAAAATATACAGGACTGTTCATCAATGGATAGTATGCAAGGGACGCCCGCACCCCCTGAAGTAATGCGAAAGCGGTTCCGGGAGGGGGGGTAGTATGTATAAATGAAGAAAACGGTCATTATTGTTTGAGAGGAAAAAACTGTTTCCTATAAAGCTTACCTTCTCCTAAGTCTCATACATTTCTCGAAATGTCTATTGATATTGGAACAATAGAATACAATTATATTTATTTAAAGTTGTTTTTCTGTAAGGATACTATTTTCTGTATCTATATGTAGTGTTCGGAAAAAGCCTAATCGACTCGGCTTTAAAGTGACAGTTTGAAGTTGTCAAAACGTAACTTCACTATTAATTATAAATATAACACTGATTACAATAGAATACAATATTAAATGAAACAATTTATTGTAGGGGTTGGTGCAGCTACGATAGTTACTCAGTACTTCTTCTTGATGCGTCGTATGTCAACAAATCATCTGATTCACCGTATATACTCATACATTGGACTATAAAACCTCTGTTTTTCCAAATGTAGAGCATTTTGCAAAATCAAGACTACCGTAAAAATACTTGGAGGATACTTCTAAAAAGAGCTCCTATTTTATCCTAGGTTTTTTAAAAAATAACGGACAAACGCTGTGGTATATTATTTGGTTCTTAGGTTCTATTTTTTAAATATTTTGAGTATAATGTGTGTGTGTGAAGGAAACATCTTTGTTGGCTAAGATGTAGATATAATCATTATTACCTTCGAATTGAGAAAACAACTTGCCACTGTTATTGTCAAACGTTACAACCGACTGGGCCAGCGACAACGGCGTGAGCTCACGGTAACAAATGTGTCATTTTAATATATATTAAAACAAAACATATAATATATACATATAATTCGAAGATGGGACATATTGAATAAAAATGAACCACGAATTGGACGAGCTCATAGGAGGAGAAAATATCGTACGATTCATCAAGGCGCAGCGAATAGCATGGATACGACATATCGAGAGAATGGGCATCAATAGAAGAACAAAGACGCTGACAAACTTGGGCCAACAGGTAGAAGGTTAAGTGGAAAACCAAAGAAACGATGGAAGGATTGTTAACGATCTGAATAAGTTAGGAATAAGAAACTGGAACACGATAATGAAAAACAGATCCGAATGGAAGAAGATTATTGAACAAGCTAAAACCCATCGAAGGTTGTAATGCTAAAGGAAGAAGAAGACACACTTAACCTTAACTGTTCCTGTTTTCTTAGGGTCCATAGTTCACTTGCATATGTAACAACCGGTCTTATAATTTGTATACAGGAAGATTCACTGGCCTGGAGAACATGTGATCCGAAATTGTCTTTCACTGAATGCGCACTTTTTGTTCCTGCTGCTATTCTTGCTCCAATCTCTTCGCTACTACCCGGTTTTCTTGTCACAGTTGTACCCAAATATGCAAACCTTTCAACTTCTGCAAAACTAAATTCCTCATTGTTGTATATTTTGACATATACATTTTGTAAATTTTTCGATAGTTTGAATAAATGAATATTTTATTTGACTTATTTCTTTAAATCGTTTATAACGAACTGCAAATATTAGGAACAAAAAAATGTTGGTTGTAGATTGGCTGTACTTGATTCTAGAGATAAGTAGTAATTACAATAAGTATCGACTATTACAACTTATTCTACAGGGACAGGTCCACGGTAGAAGGGCACCAGGTAGATGAAGGAACTCGTGGCTGCAAAACCTACGCCAGTGGTTTGGGAAGACATCTGTACAATTACATAGACAGGCAGCTGATAGAATAAGAATATCCATGCTAATCGCCAACGTTCGCTGAGAATAAGGCACTAAAATAAGAAGAAGAAGAAGTAATTACGACGCCAATGAATTTCTATTTTGTCAGAAGGGAATCAGGAAGAAGAAGGAACTCGGGGCTGCAAAACCTATGCCAGTGGTTTGGGATGACATCTGTACAATTATTTAGACAGGCAGCTGATAGAATAAGAATATCCATGTTAATCGCCAACGTTGGCAGAGAATAGGGCACCAAAACAAGAAGAAGAAGAAGTAATTACGTTCCAATGAATTTCTAATTTGTCAGAAGGGGACCAGGAAGAAGAAGGAACTCGTGGCTGCAAAACCTATGCCAGTGGTTTGGGATGACATCTGTATAATTATTTAGACAGGCAGCTGATAGAATAAGAATATCCATGTTAATCGCCAACGTTGGCAGAGAATAAGGCACCAAAACAAGAAGAAGAAGAAGTAATTACTACGTCAATGAATTTCTAATTTGTCAGAAGGGGACCAGGAAGAAGAAGCAACTCGTGGCTGCAAAACCCACGCCAGTGGTTTGGGATGACATCTGTACAATTATTTAGACAGGCAGCTGATACAATAAGAATATCCATGTTAATCGCCAACGTTCGCAGAGAATAACACCAAAAGAAGGAGAAGAAGTAATTACTGTTCCAATGAATTAATGAATTTGTAATTTGTTAGAAGGGGACCAGGAAGAAGAAGGAACTCCTGGCTGCAAAACACACGCCAGTGGTTTGGGATGATATCTGTACAATTATTTAGACAGGCAGCTGATAGAATAAGAATATCCATGTTAATCGCCAACGTTGGCAGAGAATAAGGCACCAAAACAAGAAGAAGAAGTAATTACTACGCCAATGAATTTCTAATTTGTCAGAAGGGGACCAGGAAGAAGAAGGAACTCGTGGCTGCAAAACTCACGCCAGTGGTTTGGGATGACATCTGTACCATTATTAAGACAGGCAGCTGATACAATAAGACAATAAGAATATCCATGTTAATCGCCAACGTTCGCAGAAAATAAGGCACCAAAAGAAGGAGAAGGGGTAATTACTGTTCCAATGAATTTCTAATTTGTCAGAAGGGGACCAGGAAGAAGAAGGAATTCGTGGCTGCAAAACCTATGCCAGTGGTTTGGGATGACATCTGTACATTTATTTAGATAGGCAGCTGATAGAATAAGAATATCCATGTTAGTCGTCAACGTTCGCAGAGAATAAGGCACCAAAAGAAGAAGAAGTAATTACTGCACCAATGAATTTCTAATATGTCAGAAGGGGACCAGGAAGAAGAAGGAACTCGTGGCTGCAGAACACACGCCAGTGGTTTGTGATGATACCTGTACAATTATTTAGACAGACAGCTGATATAATAAGAACATCCATGTTAATCGCCAACGTTGGCAGAGAATAAGGCACCAAAACAAGAAGAAGAAGAAGTAATTACTGTTCCAATGAATTTCTAATTTGTCAGAAGGGGACCAGGAAGAAGAAGCAACTCGTGGCTGCAAAACCCACGCCAGTGGTTTGGGGAGACATCTGTACAATTATTTAGACAGGCAGTTGATAGAATAAGAATATCCATGTTAATCGCCAACGTTCGCAGAGAATAACACCAAAAGAAGGAGAAGAAGTAATTACTGTTCCAGTGAATTAATGAATTTGTAATTTGTTAGAAGGGGACCAGGAAGAAGAAGGAACTCCTGGCTGCAAAACCTATGCCAGTGGTTTGGGATGACATCTGTACAATTATTTAGACAGGCAGCTGATAGAATAAGAATATCCATGTTAATCGCCAACGTTGGCAGAGAATAAGGCACCAAAACAAGAAGAAGAAGTAATTACCACGCCAATGAATTTCTAATTTGTCAGAAGGGGACCAGGAAGAAGAAGGAACTCGTGGCTGCAAAACTCACGCCAGTGGTTTGGGATGACATCTGTACCATTACTAAGACAGGCAGCTGATACAATAAGACAATAAGAATATCCATGTTAATCGCCAACGTTCGCAGAAAATAAGGCACCAAAAGAAGGAGAAGAAGTAATTACTGTTCCAATGAATTTCTAATTTGTCAGAAGGGGACCAGGAAGAAGAAGGAACTCGTGGCTGCAAAACCCACGCCAGTGGTTTGGGATGACATCTGTACAATTATTTAGACAGGCAGCTGATACAATAAGAATATCCATGTTAATCGCCAACGTTCGCAGAGAATAAGGCACCAAAACAAGGAGAAGGAGTAATTACTGTTCCAATGAATTTCTAATTTGTCAGAAGGGGACCAGGAAGAAGAAGGAACTCGTGGCTGCAAAACCTACGCCAGTGGTTTGGGAAGACATCTGTACAATTACATAGACAGGCAGCTGATAGAATAAGAATATCCATGCTAATCGCCAACGTTCGCTGA
>JABXWE010018537.1:0-11951 GCA_014611495.1 Limonius californicus | reverse complement strand
TTTTGATCTGGATCGGGGCGATCTAGACCTCGTGTTTCTACGATGCCCATGTTGTTTCTTCTTTTTCAGCCTCTTTCGTAGTTTTTTAATTTTCCTATAGATATCTTCCGAATCCGACGATTCGTATCGTCTCTTGCCCATAATCAATAACAAATTCACTATTTACACTATATAAAAGACAAAAAATACCATGAATACAACACGATGTCTACGGAATTCACGTGTGTGTGGTGTCGCACAAAGATAAAGAATGTTAGAAAAGCGAAATGGCGCCCGGAAGGGAGGACGCCATCTATTTTTTGAATAGCGTTAAACTTGTGGTGGTGTCTAGCGACAAGGAGTAGTACTACATAGTGATCTCGAAGGGCAAGGCGGGAATATAATCAAACAGTACTCGCATTTGCCCGCCACGCTGTTCCCCACCACACCATACCATGTGGTACATTAGTAAAATCACATATCAAAATAATTTTCATTACATAAATAAATAAATAAAACACTAACCTTGTTTCTCAGATTATAATACATTTTACAAAACAAACATTATTTTAAATTTATTTACAAGCTACGGACAATACAGGTGATTAATAAGATCTTAAAACATTATAGGTTTGTGTTCAAAATATAGGATCAAAAAAGAATTAGTTAATTGTGGGAAAAACACACTAATTATAAACAAGTTCCATTTAACATGAATTGAAGTGTACTGACTATATTTAAGCACTTAAAAACGTTTGATGTTCGTCGCAACCTTATTTTCACAGCAATCAAGCAATGTAATAGATAGTCGTTTATTGTTGTTTTCTGCCCTTATCGCCATTTGGGGTAAATACATACAAAGTGATTTTTTAAAAAGTCAATTGCAGTAGCCTAGGGATTGTCCCGTCTATATTAAGCTTTAGAATCTGGCAATATGAAAATTGTAACAGAAAGAAAGAAATCTTGACGAAAAACCTGTAATTTACTTACCTTAATAAATTACAAATCAGTTGCAACTAAATACTTGTTCATTTTCACATTTTGTTGGGCCAAAATTTTTAACTACCTGAACTGTCACACAGTTTGACATACAAGTAAATGTTATTCAAAGCTCATTACAGCTGGCTGCAGACGGAATAGCTTTCTTTCTAGGCTTGCTGCAATTGATTTTTTAAAAAATCACTTTGTACATACATAAGTATGTACAGTGTTGGGATGTGTATTGTAAGTTGCATACCTACTAGTAATATGGAGTATGCTATGTCTTCTCGTCGAAGAAATCAGTTTCAAAGATGATATAGAGAGGGGATGCGGCATTCGCATGCTGTTGTGAAGCAACTTAGGGACACCAAATATACCGAATATAATGTAGATTATCGATTTTCTTGTTTTGGAAATTGTAGGATTTATATGTCACACAATGTACCAATATAATGACGCACATTTTTGCCATAAAATTATAAATTTAAACTTAATAAGAGCGAAAGTATTTAGAAATCGATTGGTGACTTGGGACACCAGTTGTATTGTGGTTGGTGTCACAAAGTTCTATAGTCAGTAGTGTGCAATGTCGCATCCACTCTCTATAATATCATTGAGCAGTTCTAACTCAACCACCGCTCAGTTAACATGACAGGATGTATTTACATACTTCTGCTATACCTAAATACCTTGTACGAGGGCAGCCTTTTATGCTTTTACAAACGACCACTACATGGCCCTATTGAGATGTGTCATTACTATTTTCGTAAAATTTGACATTTGATATTGTGAAAACAGTGGCAGCTTAGAAATTCTCCGAGTAGTTTGTTTACCGTTAGCGTTTCAAAAAACCAGTTGTGTGAAAAATAGAAATTTCACGTGAACGTTTTCGTTGGATGATTTTTTACGATTTCAGTGAAGGCCTAACTCAACAACAATACGTAGAATCGCTTTTTTCAACTTCTGGTAATGAATCATCATCAGAAAAGATTGTTTACAATTGGTTTGCAGCATTTGGTCGTGATCGTGCGTCCGTCAGCGATGAATTTCGTGAATGTCGACCAAAATCGATTGTAATTCCAAAAAACATCGCTGCTGTGCGCAACATGATTGAAGAAGATTGGCATATGACTTACAGTGAGATAGAGGCATCATTACGCATATCGAAGACTGCAGTACATTCGATTTTGCATGAACATTTAACTGCGAAAAAGATCTGTTCCCGATAGATTCCGCATAATTTGGCCGAAGCTCAAAAAAAGGCTTGTGTTAATTGGTGTAAGGAAGTGCTCGAAAAATTTAACTGAGGAACTGCAAAATCCGTATACAACATCGTATCAGGTGACGAAACTGGGATATATTCGTAAGAACGGGAATCTAAGCAACGATGCACTGTTTTGGGTGTTCCAAGATGAACCGAATTCCACAAAAGTTGTTCGTTCACGAAGCACTTCCAAGCATGTGACCGCTTGTTTCTGCGGTTGCACTGGACATGTTGTAATAATTCCTTTAGAGGATCAAAGAACAGTTAAAGCTGAATGGTATACAACAATTTATTTGCCAAAAGTCATCGACGAAAGCAGGAAAAACAACTGAAAACGTCGCATCATTCTTCATCATAACAATGCCAGCTCTCACACAGCACGTCAATCAATTGATTATTTGAAGGAGAAAAACATCCAATTCATGTCTCATTGCCCGTATTCACCTGATTTATCGCCTAACGACTTCTCTGTATTCCCGAATGTCAAACAAAAAATGCGTGGACAGCAATTTCCATCACCGGAAGAAGCTGTTGAAGCCTTCAAAGACCATGTTTTTGAGATACCAACTTCAAAGTGAAAAAAATGTTTCGAGAATTGGTTTCAACGCATGCAAAAGTGTATAAATCTTAAAGGCGAATTATGAAAAGAAATAAAACAGTTTGTTCCAAAAATTTAGTTCTTTCCTAGTTTTTGTAAAAACTTAAAAGGCTGCCCTCGTATGATACTTGCTAATACAAGTGCTTTATCTGGATTAGTTCGTTTTTTAAAGTATACCTTTGTACCTAAATACTTAAAGGAAACAGGCTGAGATTATCTGTAATTTCATGAATTTAAAATAGATTGTTTCATATATAGCAAATCAGCACATATCTATAGTTTAAAGGTACATGTATCGGTAACTATATTTTTCTGGAAATGTACCCATAGCTGTAGTTAGGTATTTTCTGTTAAGTTGTAGCTATACCAATACCTATGTTCTAAAAATAAGTACCTATCCCAACACTGTACAAATTAAATATGTAAACAAACCACGAAAAAGCGAACACATTCACTTTTAGCTATATCAGTTATAGAAAAAACATTTAAGGACACTGTTTTACAACACCTAAAAGTATTTGATAGGGCAAAGTGTGCTAACGAACGTCTATTAGTTTGATTTGGACACTTCACGCACTTGAAGTACCTCATACAAGATAAAAATATGTGTACTTATTATGTATTTTCTAATGTGTTGCAGATGTAGTACAGTTATTAAGACGACTCTTGCTTGGAAGACTATTATTGCACTACTAAAGCTGATATTATATACCCAATTGTGATTAATCTAACACCTAAGTGTGAAATAAGAAAATAAATGCTTAGTAAAAATAAAATGTGACATCTTGCATTCATTTCTTTGCATTTTTGCTTAAACTATTTGCTTTTTTTCGGCAGACAAGCAAGGGTTTACAGTATGCATGTATCCACCATAGGCTTGTATAATAGTTGGGGTAATCGTAGGATAACGAGACGTACAACTGTTTGTTGTTAGTGTAGTGTAGTAAAGCAGAATGGTGTACCAGAACACTATGAACACAGTGGATGATGCCAAGCTGACAGCTGTAATTAAATAGATGGCTGTTAGGCACAGAAATTGGTTGTTAACTGTGTAAAAGTTATGTAAATTTTGTTGTTAACTGAAGTAATATACAAACATTCTTTGTAACTTACTTAAAGTGTTAAAACTGATGTAAATTCCTGGTAGCATATCTAAGTAGGCAACGAGAATGGTAGAAATAGATAGTAGATAAGTTGTACCACTTATAAGAATCCATGGAATGATGTAAATTGCACTTTTCGTTGCAATTCCATACACCATGAGAATGGCAGCTGAAAGGTTAAGGCAGCCAACCCAAGTACATATATAGAGCACCCATATAATCACTGTAATTAAATTAAGGTAGTATTACTTATAGGAGTAACATTTAGAACATACTTAACATATTCAAAATATAGTACTATGATTGCAATATAGAGTACCATTTTCGAGTATTTAAAAACACCTCTTTGTGGGATTTTTCTATAGGTAATAATCGGTTTTGTTAAATTATATTAAATTTTTAAAAGCTTTGCTATTATAATATTAAAGATATTTATAAACTTCAAGGCAGAGTAGGTTAAGTGTATCTAGGGTGTTACGTTCCTTTGATTTTGCCGCTTCTTATGGATTAAAGCCTTATTTTATTGGCCGCTCCATAGTCGATTACTATCTTATTATTTCCCGAATACAGTTTAGTCGACCATTTTTTTTTTGTTATCTCAGAGAAATGCCGATGAATATTTTATCTACGCGGTTGACCGTGAATGTATGCTGGAAATTGGAAATGGAACCCTACGTGTTAATTGTTCCAGAATTTTTGCAATATATTTCGTAATATGGTGAAATACTTTCAGCTGCGGCATATTTGCATTGCGTTTTTTTTCGGCAGTCGACTTAAGATCTCCTTTCGACTCGGTTGCTTGCTAAGACCTCAGTGCCGACAACAAGTACTGCGAGGGTGGTTTGGATTTGGGGGGTGTCTATTGCTTGAATTTTCGCATCAATGTTATCACCGTGGGGTGAACAGAATCATCGACAAGTGTCGGATTTAAGAAATACACTGGATTTAACCCTTGAAAGGTAATTCATTGCGAGTATGCTGGTCGCTTTTGCGGATTCATATCGAACCCATTTTCTGATCCTCTGGATGTGTCGCTGTGGCGACAATGCAAGAACACTCGAAATTTCCCGCTTCCTAAAGTTCCAAGGAAGAACCTAGGAATACACCAAATTGTGGCTCTCTGTCTACTCCCTACCGGAAGAAAACTAAGGTAAAATAAATGTTCATTGTGCTGCTGTGAAAACTTTTTCCGAGACTCATTTTATTGGTTTCAAGAGCTGAACCCTTTCCTTGATGCAACGCAAAGCGACCTTCAGTCGCCAATTGCTATTAGTTGGTAATCGTACAGTGTCATTAATTTCTGTAAACTCGAACGTCACTGGCTGCGCAGATCTGTGTGGTTAGTAAAGTAAATATCGTAAGCTAGTGGCGGGGAGCTCTTTTGTTCGGACGTCCCAACTTCCCCTTTGTTCAACTACAATTATTACCGTTTTGATTGTATTTTATTTGTACTATGTATGTTACCAATTTCAAGCAAGAGAGTTATATTTGTCTTAAAATTCACCGTATCTTTTATTTCTGTGTATTGTGCATGGACTTTGTAAGCATTATATACAGGAGGAGTCACAACAAAGGTGAGTTCGATCTCTTGTAAGCTGACGGTTTCTCGGCCTTCCTCCGGGAACTGTGGTTTGGAAGGTGGCGCCCACTAATTTTGACTTGCCCTGTGCACAACTACGTTAAATTTCCTTCCCTTAAGCGTTTCTCCTGAACCATCACTACTGCTCTGAGCTAAGTCGAAGGCATTTCCATCTTTCCTGCTATAGCCCGACGAAAAAGCTCGTTTGGCCCGTAACAAGGGAAGAAGTAAGAGTGAAAATGGCATAGAATTAATTTCTTATTTCTAAAAATTGTAGCAAATACATTGTTCCCGCGTAAGGAAATTGTAAATACAGAGGATGTGAAATAGCAAAAGAATAACAAGAAAGACAATCTAACCTAAATAAAAAAGAGTGAAACTCTCAACCGAATACTTTTATATGCAAAATGTATAATTTGCACAAGCTGCTCAAGCTAGTAGTGAAGATTCCACATCATAAAGGAACAACTAACCCTGCACCAGATGACCAAAAGCTAATGAACAGGATGGACCAGCTTACGCAATGACTAGACAGACTACAAGTCAGAAATCTGGTGTAATCTCACGTAAATAAGATAATGGATCTACAGGACCTAAGGGTAGCCACGTGGAACTCTACTGGCCTAGAAAACAGAAACCAGGAATTGCAAGTATTGCTTGAACCACCCAGATAACCAAGCCATAAGAGGAAGTGCTATTATAATAAGAAACAATATTAATCACTACCAAGAAAGACACATGTTGACGGAAGTAGATATAATATCCACTAAGCAAAGGCTGACTGTTGGGACAATATACTGCCCACCAAGGTATATTCTTAAAAAAACGTAATACAAAAATGTCCTACAACACCCATGAAAGAGATTTATCGAAGGTGGAGATATTAATGGCAAACATGTAAATTGGGGATCCACAGTGACAACCACATAAGGAACCAAACTTAGACAAGCAATGAGAGAGTGGGATGTAATTACCATAGCACAGGAAAACCAACATTCTGACCTACTGATTAAAATAAATTACCGGATTTCTTCTTCTTCTTCTTCTTCGCTTATCCTTATGCCCTTTCAGGCGTCGGATGTGGGTTCCATGTCCTGCATCCATTTCCTCCATTCTTTCCTATCTCTTGCTAGTATTCTCATCTCCACTATCGTCTTTCCTCTTTCCCTCCCTCTTTCTCGGATTTGGTCCATCCATTTTCTTCGTGGTCTTCCTTTTTTCCTCTTCCTCGGTTTTCCTATCTCCATTATTTTTCTTGCGATTCTGTCAGGTTCCATTCTTACTATGTGCGCATACCAGTTCAGTTGTTTCTTTTTTATTTTTTCCATGATTGGCTCTTGTTTTGTTATTTCTCTAATCCTGTCGTTTCTTATTCTATCCCATTTAGTTTTTCCCGCGATTTTCCTAAGGTGTTTCATTTCCATACCATTTACTTTATTTTCGTCTTTTTTTCTTAGCGTCCAGTTTTCGCACGCGTAAGAAATTGTTGGTATTGTTATTACATTATGTATTTTTCTTTTCACCTCTATATCTATGACCTTGTGTCCTAAAATTGTTTTATTTATTGAATAGTATAATCTTGTTGATTTATTGGCTCTGTTTGTTATCTCGGCCTCTATTTTCCCATCCTCCGTTATTATACTTCCCAAAAATTCATATGTTGTTACTCTTTCCAACGTTTTATTCGTGCATTTGATTTCTTTGTCGAGTTGTCCATACAAAACAAAATACTTATTTATAACGAGATACTCAAACCTGTCTGGATATATGCGTTCAACTATAGGGATGTGCTAAACAGTATCATATAATAGTTATACAGAACTTTCAAAACAATATGTTAAGGAACAACGCCTTATGGTACATCCGAAATGATGACCTATACCGAGACCTTTGTATTCCTATGGTTGCCTGCGAGATTAAAAGATTCGCTCAGAAGCAACCCAGTTTACATCTTCATCCTAACGACGAGGCCCTCCAACCCTTAGACAACCAGAATCTGTACTGACGACTGAAGAGGATCAAACCCTTCGAACTACTGTGCTACAGTGTAGTGTAGTACATATAATAAAACAGAGCACAATGAAAAAGTTATGCTAAGTGTCTGAAGTCAATAATAAAAAACAACAGAACATCATTAAGCCAATTTAGTAGCTTATGTTTTGCAGCGTACTTATACAGGGTGTTTAAAAATTCCTTCCCCACAAAAAAGTTGTCAAAGTAGACTTAAAATTGACTTTCAAAATGCAAACAGAAATGTCGCAGCTGTTATAATAACTCAGAAATAATCCCTGAAAGTTGGATTTCCTTTTTATTTTATTGTGTGTAAATATCATATTTTTTTCTTTAATTGCATTGAATACTAACTCGGAAACATCACGAATACATCACCGCTTAATTAAGCTTAATAGACTGCGAGCAACTGGTAGCTTAGTTCCAGTAAGCACTGATTCTGGTAGATCAAGACAGCAAGAACAGCAAGAACAGTAGAAACGAAGGAAGCGAGTTTAGATTTTGTTACAAACACTCCACCCTGCAGCACCAGGGACGTTGGAAGCATGTTTGGGGGACAAATATTGTCAGGTTTCTGGAATATTAAACCAGGAAGGACTACGTCTTTACCATTTCACGAAAGTGCAAGCTCTTCTACCAGAAGATTACGAAAGTTTGGAATTTTGTAGGGGCTATTATACCAAAATGATCGTAATCCAAATTTTATTTTAAAAATTCGGGTGAGTGGTCTTAGTAGAAACTGATGTGTTAATATTCACAATGTCCATTATTAGACAACTGAAAATCCACACGTGTACTATCCTAGAAGATATCAACGTAGATTTTTAATTAACGTTTGGGTGGGTATTTTGAATAATTTGCTATTATGACGAATTTGGCTTCAAACCTAATTCAAGGTGACGATTTTTTGCGATTCTTAAATGAAGAGCAATAGAAAATTTACTATTGAATGAATTGGAAAATTTATTGTTGCAATTAGATGGTGCACCACAACATTTGGCCGCTAACGTTCGGGAGTGGTTACACTAAAATTTTCCAAATTGCTGGATAGGGTGTGGAAGTCCTGTGATTTGGCCTCCAGGTTCTCCAGATTTGAATGCTTTGGATTTTTTTTTGTGGGGCTATGTGAAGGGTAAAGCTTACCAAACGCCAGTAAATACCCAGGAAGAACTTGAACAAAGAATTGCTGATGCCACCCAGCAAATAACTTTGAACCTACTACAGAGAGTTCACAAAAATTAAATTCAGCGGGCATGGTTACATATAGAAACTGGTAGACGCACATTTGAACATTCATTGTAACAATTATGATGCTTTTTCTATTGTTATTCTGTTAAATAAATTGCAACAAACATTTTTGCAAAATGTTATGATAATTTTTAATTAGGATTTATATACATCATAAAATAAATTCTTTAGTTAATGACATGCTCAGTTTAATGATATTTAATCAATATACCATACCATGCTTATATAACAAACGTTGTCAAATTGTGAAAAACGAACTGGAAACAACAATCCCCTTCATATACGAGACTCATCGTCGAGAAAAGAAGAGCGAGAAAAAGATAAATCAGAACAAAAGATAGACAGAACAAGATATTGTACAACAGGCTAACACATAAACTACAAAAAACGCTAACAGAAGTTCGCAATGAAACTGTCAGGCAGTACACCACAAACCTACCACCTGATGATAATTCTATATGGAAGGCAACAAAAAAAATCAAACAACCAACTGTAATGACTCCTTCCATAAGAAAATCCGACGGTAGAAATAGCAAACACATTCGTCGAACATCTTGGCAACGTCATCAAGACACCTCAGCCGCAAAATAATAATGATGACAGAGTAATTGAATCCTTCCTTGATGCCTCGTGTCAACTGTCGCTGCCAATCAAACCTTTCTCGCCAACAGAAGTCCTCCAGCAAATTAAACTAACGAACACGCGAAAAGCCCCCGAATGTGACCTAATAGTAGGTGAAGTATTAAGAAACCTTCTAAGGAAAGCAATCATTTTATTCACAAAATATACAACAGCAGCAGCTATTTCCTTATTGTATGGAAATACGCTCAAATGGAAAACCACCCACCCAACCATATTCCTACAGACCAATAAGCCTCCTCGCCCTGCTATCCAAAGTGCTAGAAAGACTCCCTCAAAAAAAGCCAAGACACTGTTGACCCAGACCAACTTATCCCATTACACCAGTTCGGATTTCGAGAATCCCACTCAACCATCCCGCAAAAGTCACCGAATCATCACCCATATCATGGAGAGCTTAGAGAAAAAAAGTATCTGTACAGCAGTATTTCTGGACATAAAACAGGCATTTGATAAAGTTTGGCGCAAGGGGCTTCTATACAAACTGAAACTGCACCTGCCATGCCAACTGTACATACTATTAAAATCATACCTAACAGACAGAACCTATCAAGCTAAAATAAACAAGACAACATCGAACTACCATCAAATCGGCGCTGGAGTGCCTCAGAACAGCGTTCTAGGCCCATTATTACACCTGATCTTCACATCAGATCCACCTACTACAAACAATACTGTAGTGGCCACATTTGGGGACGATACAGCAATTCAGTCAATAGGTCAGCTGAAATAGCAGCCGAACACCTCTAAGACCATCTAAACACATTTCAAGACTGGTTTTGCAAATGGAAAATCTCAGTCAACACCGACAAATCTGCGCAAGTAAACTTCACAACTCGGCGTGTCGAAAGCCCGCAAAACTAGAATTAACAATCCTCCAGTCCCGACAGAAACCGAGATAAAATACCTAGGGATGCACCTCGATCAAAAATCATATGGGGTATGCACATAAAAGCCAAAAGAAAACAGTTGGATCTAAAACTCAAACAAATGTCGTGGCTAATTGGAAAACGCTCTCAGCTTTCTCCGCCAAACAAAATTCTGATTATAAAGTCGTACTAAAACCCATACGGATCTATGGGATCCAGCTCTGGGGATGCGCCAAGGCGTCACATACTAAAGTGCTATAGAGATTCCAATCCAAGACTATCTGAATGCTAGCAAACGCTCCTTGGTATGTTTCAAACGAAACCCTCCATAACGATCCCTTAAATAGCCAACGAAATCAAGAGATTGACAACCGCATACATCAACAACCTGCCAGGACACCCCAACAATCTTATTGAACGGCTATCCAACCAACCAGCTGGTACAAGGAGACTTAAGCGACTCTGACCAACTGATTTAAAACAGCAACCCAATCAAAAGTGATATAACCCCGGGAGATTTAGATGGCTAAAGTTCCTCTCATGCCACAATATCGTCATAACATTTGCTTAATACTCAATATATTATTAAGAGTAGATTGTAAATATGCAGTTTAAAATAAAAAAATAACAAAATATTAAGTTCTTACTGATTATTTACCATTAACTTCCTTAAATACTTACTTAACACAAAATGCTGTGAGAGTTGTAGCTTTGCTTCATTCGAATTCAGGTGACCATTTTTGTCATATTCATAGTAATTTTTTTCTTGCTCTTCGGCTAGATCTGCTTTGATGAGTTCCCATACATCCTGCGTATGCATCTTCCCCAAAGCAGCACATGTTGTTAACACAGCAGTAACAACCTAAAAAGAGCAATAGGTTTTGTTGAAATTAAATTTAAACAAATCGTTTTACTAATTGGTAGATAAATAATATGCATGGAACTACATATACATATAGTGATTTTGAGAGGGAAATTACGTAACTCATTCATATCATTATCGGTTATTATAAGTAGATGAAACTACAGAGAATATCATTTTATTAAAATAATTAATGAAGTTGCAGTTATGTTAGATTAAAATATTATTTGTAAGCATATTATATATGTATATGTACAGGGTGTATCAGAAATAGGTATAAATATTTAAAACAGTAATAGATTGGCTCAAGCAGAATTTAATGGTACTATTCATTTTTCAAAAATCATTAAGTTTATTTTTTTTAACTGAAAAATAAACATAAGATTTTGTTTGAGAACTGCTGATGATCCATAGAAAATGCATTTAGGCTGTAGAAGGTTATTACCTAAGTATAAAGTAAATCCAAAGTGGCAAACAAGTAAAAACTTGTCTAGCTTGTGATAACAACAACAGAGTGAATAGAAATTACTGACCTACCTAATAGTATTGGTTTGTGGCAGGTGATACGAAATTTGTTTGCGCTTCTATCTTACTCTCCTTTGCATAACATGTCTTTCAACTCAAATTTTTGTTATTATCCTGCGGTACTCAAACAATTTTGGGTCAAATTTTCAATTATTATTTTCTCATACCTTAAGGGGGGTCCCATTGCCAAAGAAACGTTTTTTCTAGTCTGTATATATTGTAATCTACCATCGGTTTTAATATTTGTACCTATTCCTGATACACCCTGTATATATATATATATATATATATAAT
>JABXWE010018536.1:0-14131 GCA_014611495.1 Limonius californicus | reverse complement strand
ATCTGCAGAAGTCATTCTTGCGCTTGTGTATTACGGTGCTGGCGGTAAAACGGCCCAGCAACTCTCTACTGGCCTTCATCTTTCCGAAAACAAGAAAAAAATTCGACAAACCATCCAGCGGTTGGCTTCCCAACTTGAAGGTGGTGATAAATATATCTTAATCAGTGCCAATAAACTCTATATCAAAGATGGTATCGTAATAAAAGATCAATTTAAAAACACAGCGATTGATGTCTTCAAATCCGATATACAAAACATTAATTTCGAAAATATGAAAAAAGCTGCATCAGAAATAAATGGGTGGGTAGAGGAGAAAACCCAAGGCAAAATTCAAAACTTGATTACAAAAGAAGACTTGGATGAAGATACTCGCGCGGTACTCGTCAACGCCATGTATTTCCATGGAAAATGGGTGCACGAATTTCCACAACGTGATACAAAACCTAAACCATTTTATCCTCACATCAACAAGCAAATTCAAGTTGATACGATGCAACAACTAGCTCAGCTTAATTATTTCGGGTATTCAGACTTACATGCCAAATTTATAGAGCTACCATATGATGGAAATGACGTTTCAATGACCATCGTCTTACCGAACCAAGGGGATGGTTTACCTGTCTTGGAAGATAATATTACTGATGTCCTTGCTGAACACAAATATAATCGTTGTCTTGTTAGGCTTACTATTCCCAAATTTGAAATCAAATTGACCATACAGTTCAACCCCATTATGAAAAAGGATGGCCATCAAGGTTTCAATAATAATTACAGTTTTAAATTTGTTGTCTGTATTTTACAGTTGGGTATTACTGAGGCTTTCAAAGACACCGCAGATTTCAATGGAATTCTAAAGAACGAATCCCTGAAAATCAGCAAGGTTATCCAAAAAACTTTCATCAAAGTCGATGAATATGGAAGTACTGCATCTTCAGCTTCTGGGGGTAAGCTAACCTGTGCACATCTAGACTATTCGAAAAAGATATTTTTCACTAATTGTTTTGTAACAATTTTATGAAACTTAATACGTTTATCTTTAATTTTAGTGGAAATGCCCTCAAGAGCTTCGTTAATGGATATATCACCACCTGTGATTGAATTTACTGCCGATCATCCCTTTATGTATTTCATAAAAATTAAGGATATCATTGTCTTTGTTGGAAGATATACAGGAGTTTGAAATTGTCTATCGAAATATTTCAGATATTACATGTTTTAAGTAATAAAACAACATTCAAATATTTATGCGTGTATTGTTAATAAAAAATTTATGAATAGCTATTGTTCTAAACATACAAGGTAGTTTGGTTTTGGCTATTTAAACACATGTGCACTGCATTCAAATGCGAATAAGTTGAACGGATTGTTTTTCAACCAGCCGTTTATTAAAAGTTTCCGTCTTACAACAACATCATAAATACATCGATCACTATTTACGCCTCGTTAAGGGACACTCTGAACATTACGAGAAGCGAGACAAGACAAAAATTTCTCGGTGAGACTCTAGCTATTTCGAGACTGTTTAATGCAGTGCTTAATAGATGTTAAAATCATACGTTTAACAAGAACTTCTCATATCAAAAAAGTATTTTAATGTCGTGTAATCATTTTATTTTAGGGACGTCTCTCCCTAATACTTACTTACCAGTTACTATAAAAGTTCAGTGATGCAATATCCCTAAATTTCTTTAAATGATTTACCCTTGGATATTGTATACGCTCACTATTCTGCTAAAAGCGGCTTAGGTTTCCCAAAGTACATCAATCGTACGAACTCTAACACATCCAACCTTTTGAAATGGACCCTATCTAAAGGGTATGGCGCCCACGGGATGTACTACTTTTTGTATGAATGCTGTCGTACCTTGAAATGTCTTATCCTCTTAACGTTTAGAAGATTTTGTTACGGGCCAAACGAGTTTTTTCGTCGACCCGTAACAGGATAGGTGGAAAAAGGCCTGCAGCTTAGCTCAGAGGAGTA
The DNA here is from genome assembly GCA_014611495.1 of Limonius californicus. Taxonomy (NCBI): domain Eukaryota; kingdom Metazoa; phylum Arthropoda; class Insecta; order Coleoptera; family Elateridae; genus Limonius; species Limonius californicus. The sequence goes on along the minus strand of JABXWE010018536.1, from coordinate 12,150 downwards.
GGAGAGGTTCACGTAAATCGCTTAAGGGAAGAAATCTTCCTAGTTTTTTGACAACACAAAAACTAGTTATTTTGCCTTGACTTTCGGTGAATGGAGTAGAGAGAGGCACGCACAATTTTGGGGTGTTCTTAAGATGCAGGAAAAATCCGCAGGCACAATCTAGGTTGTTCTCAGATCCGGAAAAAAAGAGACTTTCTTCGGGGAATTTTGGAACGAAATATTCGCTGCTACGCCCTTCTTGTTTGTCGCAGCACCAACACATGTACAGGAACAAGAAATGGGTTCGATAATAATCCGCAAAAGACGATCGGCAAATTCGCACTGAATTGCCTTTCAAGGGTTAAAATTCCAGCGTATTTCTTTAAATCCGACACTTGTCGATAGTTCTGTTCACCCCACGGTGATAACAGCGTTACGAAATTCACGCGATGGACGCCCATCGAAAACCCAAACCGCCCCTGCAGTACTTTATTAAGACGCTTATCGCCAGCGACGGAGTCGAAGGAGATGTTAAGTCCGACTCCAGAACTAAACGCCACGCGAACCTGAATTGGCCAAATACATTACACCACATTGCGAAATATGGTGCAATAATTCCAGAACAAATCGTTACACGTACGACTACCGGGAATCATAACAACACAGATTCCCAAGAATTGTAATTGGCGGCAAATCCAGCATACAAAGGGAACTTTCAAAGGCTTTGCGAAATTAGCACATCAAATGAACGTAGCAATTTATCTAAAAGGGTGGTGTGATTCTTACTGTAAAGAGGAAAAATTCACTATCCAGCCAGTAGGTACTTGCTACAATTCTGGGTATGTTTCGTATACATACGCGTTAAAATATCACAAGCATCAGCAGTGTTTGCAAAATAAATTTGTTAATATAATTAAACAATTCTGTAACTTTTAATTTAATACAGACTATGTGAAAAATTAATTTAAGTCAAATTACCACTCAATAATAACTTCTATCGCTTGTGTATTTCAATAATTTTCAGTGCTTGAACAACTTCCGGTCTTGACCACCTAGTAAAGCTCTACACGCACTGTAACTACATTACCTGCTCTACCAATCGTAAACACATTTACTAGGTATTTTACGAAAAGGACACCATAACATTCATTCTCATATTTACTTCATATTATAACACGTTTTTTTTTTTAATTTGACGTCAAAGTCAGCGCTGGAAAATTCATTACGAACATATCACAGAACGTACGTAAGTCTACTTTTATAAACAGATTTGACAAGAAAACATTCAAATGCAAACATTTAAAAATAGTTTTAACAAACAAAGAATTTGTAACAAATGATGGAAATGTTCACCACCTTCACCCAGGCAAGCTCAATTCTTAGCACAATCCCGTTGCTGGCATTTATTAACATATACGGATGGTTATTAATTTCATTAATGTTTTTCAATATTCTGTGGTGCAATTCATTCAGATCATGTAATGGCTGCTGGAAAATGAAGTTCTTGAAATACGGGCATAGAAAGAAATCGCGTGGTATGAGGTCGATGATCTGGCAGGATAAGGTATTGGTGTTTCGACTAATAATCCGTCTGTCGAAACATCTTCGTATCATATTTAAGGTATAGTGTGTTGTGTGCGCAATGGCCTCGTCTTGTTTGAATAATCCAATTCTGAGTTCATCTTCATGAAGCTCTTCGAAAAAGGGTTATAAAGTGCCTGAAAAAATCTTCGTTGAGTTTTCGACAAATAATATCTTTTGTCTTACTTTTACTTTCAAAAAAGTATGGTTCAACTATTCTACACCTTGAAATGGCCGCCCACACTCCTATTTTTTGAGGATGAAAAGATGTCTACCATAAAATTAAACTTCTCCGACCTCCATATACGCATGTGTTACGAATTAATGTATCCATCTAAATAAAACCAGGCCTCCTCCGTGAACAAAGTTTTCTCCAATAAGTCGGCGTTGACGATATTTCGGAACCACTGACAATATTCGACATGCTGAGCATTATCAACTTCATGTAATTGTTGTTCAGACGCAAACGGTAGGGATACAAATGTTGCGACAAACGGCGTACAGAGGTGCGAATGTTATCTTCCATAATCTGTCTTACATTTGCAATTACTTCTGCCGTTCTTCTCAGAGGTTATCCGCTAACTTCTTTGCGTGAAATGGATCCAGTCTCACGAAAAACTTCAACGCTGTGATTCAAAGAACTATTAAAAGTATTATAAGATAATACAAGGTTTGTAAATTCCTGGGGAAACCGAAAACAATCATGACTTGAGTACTGTCATACTCCATCAAATCGACGGCCGTTACGAAAATAGGATTCATTTATAAAAAATTTATGTTCCTGTAGCAAAACCATTTTATGTGAAGAGGTTACGAGACCAAACACAAACAACTGAAAGGTAAAGATTACAGGCGCTGAAATGTTCTGTAAAGAAAGAATCCGTTATAGTTTAAACTATTAAAACATAAACTATACAGTACTTGCGTGTTTCACTAACGGAATACATAATTTCGTCTTGAAAAAGACTAATTCTTTAAGAAGCACCTAAATGTAGGCAACTCAATTTACTACCTACTATTTGTTTCCATAACGACTGAAATTAATACAGGATAAATTTAATATGAATTTGAAAAGTGGGAAAGAGGGCTTTATTTATCCTGTATTAATTTCCGTCGTTATGGAAACAAATAGTAGATAGTAAATTGAGTTGCCTACATTTAGGCGCTTCTTAAAGAATCTTTGAGAAGCTCTATCCCTGAACGGAAACACTTTTGCCCATACATTTATTAACAAAAAATGTTTGTTTTCATGTATATTTTAAGCCCTAGAAGTTTGTCCCTGCAATTCATTAACACCCCATACATGTATACATATATTTATAACTACTTTATTTTAAATGAAATTATTTATGAAGAAAAACTAGAATTTATTATAAAAACAGTAGCCTACAATTTATCAGCGGTCAAATTAGAAATTATAAAATACAAATGTACTAAACATTGTTACCAATACATCTAGTGATTGAAAGTATATAAAAAGTTAACTAAAAAAATATTCACTCACGTAGAGCAACATTATGAATTACGAATGATATTACTTAGATTTAATTATAATAAAATTTGATAAAAGCTAGAATCCCTGCTATAGTTGTTTATGTTAAGGGAGGTCTAAACATATCACAACATTATTTAACATATCCTCAAAAACCCTTTAAGCAATTAACATGTCTATACCGCTATTACTGTTGAAAGAAATACAAAGCTTGAATAAATGATATTGAATATTAAAATTTAAAAATAGATAACCTCAAAGAAAACTTTAAGACATAGAACACAATAAATTGCTAATTGCATGATGAACTAAACATATACTAATAAATATAGTCAAGTTTAATAAAACATAATAATAATACAAGATAATATTTATTATGCAACATCAACTAAAACTATGGTGTAATATCGGTGCCGGTCAGAAGCCCGACAGCTGCAATCCCAACGGTCGAAATTCCGACAGCCGAAATCCCGACAAGCCACAATCCCGACTAGCCGAAATTCCGACAGCCAAAATCCCGACAAACCATAATCCCAACTAGCCGAAATACCGACAAGCCATAATCTTGTAATTATTACGATTACCTACAACCCTTAAAATTCTCCTTTCTCTGTTAATCGAACACAATTTCCCTTTTTGCAATTCTACACCGCGAACTATGCACTCTACTTGCGTTTTTACATGCGCTTGTTCTTTTCGAAACTCTTCGATGATTCTGTATACACCGACGTGTACACCCCCACCTAAATTTTCCCATCTGCGATGCCAAGCTTCCACATCATTCTGCGTTCTTGGAATTCCATTTTCTACAGATTCAAACACTTATTCGTACGTAATATCTTTTTACCGGACTTATTAAATAACTACCTACTGCAATTTCGGCTGTCGGGATTTTGGCTTGTCGAGATACTGGCTTTCGGGATTATGGCCTGTCGGGATTTCGGCTGTCGGGATTTTAGCTGTCGGGATTGTGGCTGTCGGTATTGAGACCCACACAATTAATTAATAATTCATACCTTTAACTAATAAATCTAGTGAAGTACAATAACATTTCATACTTTACACCCGTAAAACATAAAATTACTATTTAATAACACGCTCAATATATTTTTTTAGTTATTTTCGATATAAACTCACAAGTCATGATATATGTGTATCAATAAATAACGGTGCCTCGGAGAGTACCTAAAACCGTCGGACCCCCCTGTGTTAGTGCGCCACGTCACTAACTACCTCAAACAGGGTTTAAGTAGAGCAGGGTGCGGTACCGAGTATTCGGATATCCCCGCCATCATTTCCTATAGGCAATTTATTTTAATTTAATCAATAAATAATGCAATTATTAATTATAGTATCATTATCATTTCTTTTGTTCCCAGTGTAGCACTTGGGGCCATTTCTGGCATTTTGGAAGCTGATAAGTATACATGGTAGAATTAAAATTAATTATTTTCAGCAGAACTTTACAATAAACCTGACAGTTTGAAATAATATTGTGTTGAATAAAAGAATACATTTAATGATGAGCTATTATTTAAAGTGGGACTCATTTTCCATTTTATCTTTTAATATTTTTTAAATGGTTCGTCTTATCTCCTATTGTGACAAGAGGTTCTTGACAGGTACCGCAGTCAATAATATCGAAATAAATGATAGGCTGTCCTCCACAGTCCACATGCCCTTCCTTTGAAGTGCCTATAATACACAGTTAGTACATAGTAGTGATCACATAGACAGCATTATGTAATATCGGAGTACCTTCTTCGAAGGTAGTAGGATTCCTTAGTCTGGTAGATTTCCGAAGGACTGCAATTAAAGATGATATGGTTTATTCCAGCTTTAAACCAGTTATCATGTAAATGTAAAACCAAGCATAGTAGTTTGTTTGTATTAATTATAACTTATAGAGACAACATTTGCAAATCTAAATGGGATGGGATGTTCAGCAATCTTTCCAATGTTAAACGATATTTCCACCTAAAAATTTACAAATCAATAAAATTGATTAACATATACACCATATTTCTATTGTAAACTATTAGGACTTTAAACATTGTTATTAAGAATTATATGAGAATAATTTTAGATTATATTAGCACCCACATTCCTTGTTGACAAATTTATCCCACTTCGTTTACATAGTTGATTGCTGTTAAGCAAACTCAATACTAAGGACACTTAATAAATAATTGGTGAGAAGGTGAAAGTGTAACACAATAAACAATGTCTACAGAAAATACCAGAAACCATCAATTTATGGCGAACGCGCATTATCAAGATAAAATGTAGGTACACTTACGGTTTTCACAAATTCATTCTCACCTTTAACGTATGTTTTAATTGATTATTTTTAGTGATCACCCTCAATATCTTAAAACGCTGGCAGTTTTTTTTAAATTAACAATTGCCAATTTACAACTAGCCGAGTGGCTAACAAGCAAATGTGATTTAGGTAGTACATAATCCATAATTGACATGAGGGAGGGAACCTGCCCAGCAGCAGACCCCTCGAACTACTTAATACTAGTTAGTATTATCTAAAATTTTACATCTATTTAAACGTCTGGTGATGTTTATATTGTCTAAGAGATTAAGCACTAACACATTCGGTGGGAATGGATTCTGTTCACATAATTGGTTGTGTACATGTTGATTTCATCCCGAATCCATGGGATCTTGAGGTCGTTGTGGAAAGTTAGGTTAGGAATGAATCACTCCGCATTGGCTATAGTGCAAAGAGTTGTATTTTGGAACCTTTGCAGTATTGCAATTTTCGAAGGTTTCGCGCAGCCCCACAGTTGAATCCCGTAGGCCCACACAGGAACTAACAACGACAGGACTAACACTTTGTTGTTTAATGTTAATTTAGATCTTTGTCCCATTAACCAGTGCATCTTTTTCATTTTAATATCTAGTTCTTTTCTCTTTTTGGTGATGTGGGTTTTCCACGTGAGCCGTCTATTTAGATATATGCCAAGATATCTTACATCGTTCTTGATTGGTATTTGGGTGCCATTCAGGGAGACTGAAGGAGCGGTACTATGCTTTGTCATGAAAGTTATGGCTGTAGATTTGGTTGCGTTTATTTTTATACGCCATTTGTCTAGCCATGCTTGTAAGTTGTGGAGGTAGCTTTATAGTATGGTCGATGCATGAGTTGGATCGTTGTGAGATACTAATAAGGCTGTGTCGTCCGCATATGTGGACATAACTACTCTTTCGTGGTGAGTACACTCTGTGTATCTGCTCGATAGTGGAGTGTTGCTGTCTGAAACCGAATTGGTGTTGAAGTATTAGTCCTTGATCCTCTATTATGGGTGTCATTCTTTTCAGTATCAATCTTTCCAGGACTTTAGATAAAAGAGGTAGCAGGGTTATTGGTCGGTATGATGTATCGTCGTGCGCAAGTTTACCGTGTTTCAAAATAAGGATTATTTGGCCAAACTTCCATTGTATGAGAAAATACTGTAGCCTTATGACAACGTTAAATATTCGAGTTACAGCCATTATAGCCTTGTGGTGCAGTTCTTTCAGCACTTTTGCAGTTATGAGGTCATGTCTTGGCGCTTTGGCATTGTTTAGATTCCTTATCTCGTTCGTTATTTCTGCGGGAGTAAAGTGTTGAATGGGTGAGTTTAGTTGAAGTGGAGCCTGTAGGTAGTTTAATATCTCGCTCTCTTCTGTAGGTGTAACAACTGGGGGATGAGGTTGAAATATGGTTGATAAGTGATTCGCGATCAGTTCCACTGTTTCATCATCTGTTCATGCCCATGTGCCATTGCCTTTACGAATTGGCGGAATTGGATTTCTGGGGCGTTTGAATTTTCTGGTGGCTTTCCATAACTTGTACTCATTATGTTCGTAGGGAGAGAGGTTACTAATGTATTTGTAGCGGCATACTGGCGCCGCAAGGTCATGGGAGACATCCCCATGAGAACTGCACTTTTAGGAAAGTCGTAAATTCTTCGGCACTGTGAACGGAAATCGAACAATAGGTTTACCACCTTTTAGCAAGAGAAGTCCGGTAAAGCAGTTCCACAACGGAAGTCGCACAAAAGCTTTTACAGTCTCGGCCGCCGTCAGAAACGTGTGAAAATGCCTCCGGCCAGGAGCGGTCGACACAACGGGAGAAAGCATCCCCGGGTGGGAAACTGGAAAGGAAAACTGCACCACTCCCGCTGCAACCTTCGACGGTTACGCACGCGTAAACAATTACGTTATCTTACCTTCGTTTCACTTATATTGTATATTGTTATTAATAAATTGTTATCGTACAGTGTTATATTAATTCATGGTGGTTTTATTTAAACGAATAAATCTCGCCAAATATTCGTTGAATGTTCCATTTTTCCATTCTTAAAGTGCCTGTTTTAGCTCCCTTGTTAACATATTTAATCGGTTTTTGTCAGTTGGATGCTTAGTTCGTTGACGCTGGCAGTTGCAGTTGTTGGAGAGCATTGTGCGGGCTCAACAATTTTACGCGATAATTCCGGTAACTCATGATATCACATGGGCATGGTATCTCATGTGATTTTAAGGTTTAAATGTAAAACATCGCGGAAATGCCGACAAAGGCGCCTCTACGATATGTAAGCAGAATCATAATATGTCACGTGATCACGCAATTGAGTTCAAGGCCATCCCATCAACGTCATGGGGCCATGTTCGTAGGGCTCGTAAAGCCGTCGGTCACAGTTATTATACGTACATCTTCGACTATCGTAAACCATGTAGTGGAACTACTCTTCTCTGTTCAGGTCGTTGGCGTATAGGCAGAAGAAGAAGAAGTATATCATTGCAAAAACACACAGTCCATTAAAATAGCTTTTATTATATATAGCGTTGAATGTCCGAAGTTAATAGTTAAGTCAGCATTACATTTTTTATTCAATATTATGTATTTCCAAATTGTGGGGTCGGAAAAGTAGTAGTAAAAGTATTTCGTTAATAATCCAATACTTGAAAACAAAATAGTGCAACCATCTTCCTCAAACAAATAAGTTTACGTTGATGTTTGATAAAGTATAAGTTGTATTTTATATAACTGCCTATTAATTCTAGAAAATATTATACAACTAACCGCGACACTGGAAGTTCCTGTTTATCAACAACTGTACTTTAGAGCCCAAGAAAAATAACTCTAGTTTTCAGACCAAACACACTGTGTGCGTTAAGAAGTATTTTTATACTACATTTCATTTAAAAAACTGTTAAATATTCCTGTACTAAAACTGGAATTTATGTATGTAACATTGACCATACTTTTCATCCGATTGATGTCCATTACTCTTAATGGGGTGAAAATTGGTAATAAATAAAACACCTTGTCATCCCCACGAAATATATATTATAAATTAAACCATACGATGAGCGCTTTCGCAGTACAACTGCATCTTCAGATCATATAAAGTATCTAAATCAAGAAAAACAAACCAAAAATCAACTTACAAAGCATAAAAATAAAATTAAAACTAAACATTACATTACCTTGTCAAAAACAAAACTCAACACAGAATCAAGCAATAACGGTGAACTGCACTTACAAAACTCAAAATAAGCCAATCTGGCAAAAATTATGAAAAACACATCTTGAAAACTAAACTTCATCATATGATAAAAAACCAAAAAATTTAAACAAGTCAATATACAATCATGACAAAATAAAAACTACTTTGAATTTAAAATTCAAGTAGCTAAAGGCCAACTGGCCAAAAGCTAACAACCTCATTAAAGGGGAAAAACACCCTCGAAATAAAACCAACTACATCAACTCGAGAAGCAAGCAAAATGGACGGAAACAAATTGACGAATGACAAAATTTCAAACGAAAACAACTCCATCTATCCCAAACATATGAAATTTTTGACAGATTGGCTTATTTTGAGTTTTGTAACTGCAGTTCACCGTTATTGCTTGATTCTGTGTTGAGTTTTGTTTTTGACAAGGTAATGTAATGTTTAATTTTAATTTTATTTTTATGCTTTGTAAGTCGAATTTTGGTTGTTTTTCTTGATTTAGATACTTTATATGATCTGAAGATGCAGTTGTACTGCGAAAGCGCTCATCGTATGGTTTAATTTATAATATATATTTCGTGGGGATGACAAGGTGTTTTATTTATTATTGACCATACTGCTAAACATTTATTAACTATAAAGTATAAAGTCTTGCACGCTTAACCGCTCCACTGATTGCGCAGACAAGTAGTCACTTTTGAGTACGTATCTGTAGTATTAAACCCCTTCATATACTCGCAGATTTTAAACATCTTGTCGAACCTCTCTCTGTTTGGCGCCGGAATTGAATACGGACGCTGATTATGCATTTTCAGTAAGGTGTAGTATATGATGTCTTTGATTGGAGATAAGTCCAATTTACCATTCTGTTCATGAATTTGTAACTCTTCTAAGGTACATACATCTACCTGGACGAGTTCAGATGGATTGTAAAGGTAATCATCATGTAACTGTAACCTTTGTAGGCAGCGTTTTACGGCGTTGTCGTAAGTCTGTACTATGTCATCATTTCCAAATATCGGCATCTAAAATTCAAGTTCTTAGTTGTTTTCCAAACTTATTCCTTTTTAAATGGTTAAGGATTATCTTTAAGATTAACTTACCCAAAATAACGACAAAAGAATGTACTTAACAAGAGTTCCCATAACTGAGAGTAGTACTACTCATAGTAGGAGTCAAATTTACAACAAACTATTAGAAGTACTTATTTCTCTTAATTGTGTTATAATTGTATTTCTCTTACACAAAGTAATAAATCAGAGCTTTTATTACATCATTTAGTAACAAATATGGGTCGTTATGCTATTAGAGACATAAACATGCGTTATTAGTAAGTAAGTAAGTAAGTAATTCATTTGTATAATTGCCAGTGGCGTACAATTAAACATAATATAGACATAGATGTATATAAATATAAATAACATAAAAAAGAGCTATATATGCATAGATACCAACAATAATAACTACCATGAAAAGAATAAAATTTAAGTTTAAATTTAAATTTAAATTAGCGTGTTTCTGTCAAATATTCCTCAAAGGTGTAGAAAACGTTTTCTGTGAAATATTTTTTTATGCTCTTTTTAAAAGCTCGTGGTGTTTGTGATTCACACTTTCAGGTAAACGGTTAAATAGTTGTATGCCATTGTAAATATAAGACTTGTTGTACAACGATAGCGATGGGAATTCGGGTCTCAGCATATGGCAAGTTCGAGTGTGTTATAATTATGGACTTCGAAGTTTTTACTAGTCTCATCTTTAGTTTTGTATGTATGAAGTAGCGTTTCGTAGATGTACAAGTTTGTTAGGGACATAATGTTATGAGTTGCAAAAAGTGGTCTGCACGTCTGTCTATTAGTTAGATTTCCAATTATTCTAAGTGCTTTCTTCTGAAGTTTAAATATTTTCCCGCAATAGGTAGAGTTTCCCCAAAAGAGTATACCATATCTAAGGTGGCTTCCGAAACAGCTGTGATAGATTAACTTTAAGGCGGTAGGGTACCGCAAAAACATACATAAGATATTGTAGGTTTTCATAAACATTTTTAAAGTTGAAAGAATTCTTGATATGTCAAAATACTTATATAATCAATTAAAAGGCAGTTTTCTTTAAAAAAAATTGTTGTTGCCCCAGATAAATAAAATAAGTTTAAACAGAGTTCCCACGTTATTAATTGACATTCCGGAAAATTATAAAGATATTATTAATTGTTGATATTTACTCTAGGACTTAACATTATCATATGTACAAAAAGTTTGTTTATTTGACGGTAATTAATTGTTTTCTAGATTATAAACAGAGTTTTCTTCTAAATATTGATATATCTCTAAAGTAATTCTAGCAATAAAAATAAAACTTCGTTAACTCCAATATAATATACATTTAAAACTTTCTATATAAAGAAAACTTAATTACATGTGCAAATTATTAAAATATTAAGCTTCAATTGTTTTTAAAAATTTGAATCACTTTAGCATAGAAAGAGAACAACCTTAACAAAGATAGAAAATACCGCTCAAACTTGCAGGTAGACAGACCTGGAGACCCGGATTAGGGGGCTTTAGGGTTTTGGTCAAAGTGAAAATCTTTGGTATTTATAAGGGGAAATGTAACATTCTGAAGCAATTATTGTAAACTTTGAGATTTTATTTGAGACAGTGTTGATCAATTTTATACACAACTGAATTTTTCATTAAATAATAGACAAATTTAATTAGAATATTATGACGTTTAACGAATGCCACAAAAACCTATATATAAGTACAAACATAGGAACAAAGCAGGAGCTCATTACTGATTTCAAATATATGTACAAAGTACTAATCTAGTTATCCGGAAATTTGTTAATGTAATGGTAAAGTTTTAAGAAAACTCGCTTAGCTAATGTTCAAGCATTATTAAAATGAAGTAATTAAGTAGGAGCAGGATAACTGTCAACTAATACGTACTAAACGAGGAGTATGTTGTTATGCTTGTCTTTTATAACTGCAATAATTAGTTAGGATTAGATGAACAGTGACATACCGAATGATGAGTAATTTATAGAATGGACATAGTGGCCATTAGCAAAAAATAATTGCAGTTGGTGTTTGTGCTCACTTGTGATTGCATCGCTGTTTCATATTTTCGAGAAACATTGTCTTTCTCTATTCGTGTTCGAGATCAATTAACTGTACAAACTTTGGTGGTGCATGTAATATTGGTGTTTTTTTTTTTATATATATATAACGTTACTTTTTGTGCCGTTAAAACGTGTGTGAGTTAGTTTCCTGCATCTATAATAAAAATAATAATAGACATGCCCAGAACATTTAGCAGAACCAAAAAACGTGGACAATCATCTATTTCGCAAACATTGCGCCGAAAACGTGAGGAAGCGCTTCGGGTATGTCAGTCTGACGAGTATGTACCAGAAGATAGTCATCTTTCATATTACGATGGGTAAGTAATGTAATTAGTGGTGTATGACATAGCGGGTATAATAGGATATTATTAGGATATGGGAAATTTCACGAAAGGCAATCTACAATTTATGAAATTAATTATTATATGTGAATCGTCCCAATAAAAAGTAAAGCGGCTTGC
>JABXWE010018535.1:0-12476 GCA_014611495.1 Limonius californicus | reverse complement strand
TTTTTGTCACGGCCCAGTCTGTTAATATAAGGAAAAAGGTTGCTGACCGAATGCACCCTTGTCTCAGCTCACTTCCTACCTGGATCGAGTCTGAGACGCTCCCATTATGGACAACTTTCTCTGTATAGTTGTTATAGAATTGTTTTAATATGCGGATGATCTTTTCTGGTATTCCATATATTCCTAATATTTTCCACATTCTCATACTGTCTACACAACCGAACACTTTTGCGAAGTCTATTAAGTTTAAATATAGCCTGTTATTCATTTCAGTTAATTGATTGATTGCCAGATATGGTCAATGCATGATTTACGCCCTGTGATTTTGCCTTAGTGCCGGCTCGATTGCTTGTTTCATGCTCTCTAGCATTTTGCTTATGGTACATAGCAATGTTATACCTCTCCAGCTTTTACATTTATTAGTATCCCCTTTCTTCGGAAGTTTTATTATGGGCCTTGTCTTCCACTCTTGCGGCATTTCTTCTTTTTGCCATATTTGATTGAGCAGTTTATGTAACATACCTATGCTGCTTTTATCAATTCTGCGGTGATGTTATCGACGTGCGTCGCCTTTCCATTTTTTATTTTCCTGATTGCTTCCTCTTTTACTCTATGGATAATATCTTGTGTGTTTATGTTAGGAACCTCTCTGATGTTCTTCTCGTCTTCTTTTATCGTTGGGATAGCATTTTCAGAGTTATGTATGTCTATATAGTATTCCACCCATCTACTTTTTTCTTCACGCTTCGCTTCCTATAATAATTTTTTCGCGATTTCTTAGTCCTCTATTTTCCCAAACAAGCTCATCAACTCGTCGAACATTCAATACATTGACTATGGTAGCGGGTCTTGCAATATTTGATTCACGTTAACGGCCTATGATGAACGTTTTATACTGTATACAGCTGATTATAAATACTAGTAGTTTTCTCACTCTTAACAAAAAATTTGGTGACAATTGTTTGTAAAACCGAACTGAGTAAATTACTTGAAGTAGTCTTCAACTCAACTTTTGTTTATGCAAACAAAACATGTTTCCTGGTATCCACTGACTACATAAGTGTTTTGATCATTCCGAAGTAAATTGGGATATAGTTACAGTTATTCTAAATCAAAAATTTTAGAAGCCCAGGTATAATCTGTAATCCCCTCCTACTAATCAATTTTTGCTGGTGTGAGAAGCGATAGTGGAACCTAATACAATTTATATTTTTTAACTTCAGCTTATTTCCAATATATGTTGGTATTAGATACGTCCTAGCTACACAAGTGATAGGTCTGCATCCAAAATTAAATAATAACACAGTGAATGACAATTCTGTTAAATTTGCAATTGAATATACAGGGTGTCCTTTAAATACCTTAAAAGCTTCAGGTAGCACTCTTCTGTAAGAAATACAGTCCTCAAAAACACTAACACGAACTTCTTATAGTGCTTAGTTTCCTCACACGAGACACTTAAAGAATATTATACTTGGCAACGTTGACGATGTCTTTGCATTTATGGAGAATTTAATTAGTAGGCCGACATTACATCAAAGATTTTGACAAATGTCGAAAAACAAATTTTCTACTTTTCATCACAATACCATGGCCTTGCACTGTTGTCAAATGTAGTATTTACGAGATTTATCATTTTTAACAGTACTTCCAGAAGAGCAACTAGAGCGTCAACTCAATATTAATCTTTACATAATCAAGTGGCAGTCAGTCACTTATCGGCAGATACGTGCAACATTAAAGTTCTCGTTATTGTTTCCATGAAATTCTGTTTTAAAGATATGAACTTTAACACTCTCGTACAAGAAAACTAAGCTCCAAATATCTACTTTTTTTTGAAGATTTGTATTAAGCATTCATAAAGGAAAAATTCTACCTGAAGCTTTTAAGGCATTTAAAGGACACCCTGTAATGTATACCATTTATTTGATACATGATTCATGCCGCAAGCACAAAACATTAACCGTTTTATCAATTAAACCCTGTGGACCGTACATGTTGATCGTTTTTTGTAATATTTAATTTCAGTATGGATTATCCTACGTGGGCGCAGTTAATTAAAAAAAAAGGTAAATGTATTTTTTGTTTAATATTTGTTAAAAGTAAAAAAACCCTAAATGGATGTCGAAGTAATTATTTAGATTAATACAAAAAATTAATTCCATTGCAAGAAGTTTGAAAGGAAAATATGCCTAGCTCCTAGTGCCCTTGCGATATTTATAAGAAAATCAGCATTCGTCCCGAAATTAATTCTTGGTTTCATACAAGCATTCCTGTGGTAAGGATTAGAAACCGTAAGGATGTTTTCTAAATGGCTGGCTTTGTTTATTCCCCTGGGTTCAGGCTTTCAGGAAAAATGTCGCCTCTTTGCACTCAAAACATCTCAAAGTAAAATGATGTCAACGGCGATGTTGCTCTGCCGTTATTTTCGCTGATGTCTGCATTATCAACTCAAGAAACTTTTCTCGGCTGTTTTAGATGAAATGCTGCGTAATCTTGGGGGTGTATTTTTAGCTCCACGTCCTAGTAAGATGGCTTTTGCGTACCTGAGGAAGCCCGGACACGAGATTATGTATATACACCAGAAGTGCCGGATGGCTCTAGAAGGGTTAAATATAAATTTAAGGAAAATTACCAGTTGGGCCAGCAATTTAGTAATATTGCTTTGTAGAAACGTTCGTTCATGGTAATTAGAGCTTCTTTAGCACAGACTGGCACCAAATTCAGAGCGTTTATGCATATTAATATTCTGTGACTTTGTAAATATGACTATTAAAAACGAATTCCAAAACCAGTGCAAATTAGTGTAGCTGTGTAATTTGTTTGTATAACTAGCAATTTTAAAATGTTCTAATAATTAATGTCAAATATTTAAGCGTTAAGGCTATTGATGACAGTACTCAAATTAAAAGTAATGCATTGTGAAAGGGATGAAGTTAGCTGACTAAAAAGCTGTGACACTCGGAATTAGTTAGAACTGTTTTCAACTTATTCAAAATTACATGGATGTTCTATTTCCAGGATCACGTGTACCTAAAAGGTGTAAATATTTAATACAAATCTCTGGCAAGCTTCTCCTGTCGCAAATAATTGACACTTGGCACGCTGAATCAAAAGCTCGAATAATACACTGCATTGTGCAAGGCTAATGCTTGAAATTCATGACACAATTACCTTGTTTGAAGCACGCCTTGATACCTTTATTCCTGCTAGTCCATACTGTTGTTTACTTTTAAATTAAGCTTTATATAGGGTGGGCTAGCTAAGTTTTACCTCCTTAAAAGTCATGGTGCAACCCAACATACATATAGCATGGCAAAACATCGCTTTTTCTTTAATTTAATTAAATTGGTGAATGTTACCTAGTTATGACGGTACTGAGGCGAGCTGTCAGTTTATTTAATTTTGAAATAAGATGTTTTCAAATAACGAGAAGTCAAATTTGTTGCATATTTTTGGTAAATGTCGTGGAAACGCGACTGCAGGCCGAAAGTTATATTAGGCGCTATCCAACTAGAGGCTAACCGCCTTAAAAGATATTTAGGTGCCTTGAAGCTTTTCTAAGAAACGAAGATAAATTTGTTAATTCCAGAAAATGTAGGCCCAGAATGATTACGAACATGAAGAATGAAGTAGTAGTGTTAGAGGCACTGAATGACAATCCTTACGTAACTCGAACAGGACTAAGTACAAGTGTAGATATTAGTAGAACTTCCGCTAGAAGAATTCTGGAAGTAAATGTATTTCATCTCTGTGGCGTTACTATAGGGCATGAACTATTGCAGAATGACTCTAAAAAAAGATTGCTTGTAATTTTTCAGGATCAACTTCATTTGGATTCATTTTTTTAATTGTGTATTGTAAAGCGATGAGTCAAACTTCTCAAACAGTACTTTCTTTATTACTAAATGTTATATTTAAAATATCAGCCAGTACATTTTTCTGTCTTTGGTATCAAGTTCTTCCCTTTTCTTTTTTAACTGCCGGTTATACATGACTGTAGGATTTGAAAAGCCTTTATGATATACGTCGTCAATCGCCCGGGCTACGTCCAGAACACCGCAGAGCAAACTGTCTTTTCTTCTAGCGCCTTTTCTATTGTGTTTTATTATTCTATGTATTTGGTCTATTGTGGAGTCTTTGTTTCTAAACCCAAATTAGTAAGATGGGAGTACTTATTTTTCTTCTATAACTGGTTTTAATCTTTTGAGTAGTAATTATTCAAACAATTTCGAAAAAAGCTTTTCCAGGAAAAGGGTTCACAGTCAAGTGAACCAAACTTGACAATGGCTTTGTGCATATTGGTATTGATGTAAGTGTTTTCATATATTATTTGGTATAAGCTGCTGTAGTAAATGTATAGGGTAAGAATAAATAAATTCAGTTATTTTACATCATGATTGTCGTTCTCTGACGATCCCGGCGACAAGCACTTACAGTTCCATGTCGAACTACGTGGTAAGTGTAACAAATGCTAACGCCCCTGCACCCCCGCTTAAGCGTAACCATACTTTACATGGGTTGATGGAAGATGTAGTTTTACTATGGTACGGCTGCAACAATGGATGATTTGCTTGTTAAATACTACTAAAATGAATATTAGTAAGACTGTTAATCCTATAGAAAGAGATTAACTATAAAGCAACTGTGATCTATTCCTATACTACAAACAATTCAGTGATCTCTAATGCTGTTATACATGAATATTGGGTTGAATTAACCATGTTTAAGAACAGCTTTGCTGGTCCAAATCCAATATTTCTAGATCTTAATTATTAGGGACTCCGGTGGAGCAGTGCGAATACGCGCTGCCACTCAAAGTCACAGTGAAATGCGGCCGATCGGCTGGGGTGTTCGAATCCCGGCTGAAGTGACCGCGTTTCAATTAGTTAACTTTAGGGTGCATGTTGCATGAATGGTTAGTGGATAGGGGACGCCCTCAACTCCCTGAAGTAATGCGAAAGCGGTTCCGGGCTGGGGACGGTAGTATATGAATGCAAAAAAGATCGTAATTATTAGAAATCATAAGACGATGTCGTTACTTAGAATTTTTAACTAATTTGAAGTCGACCAAATATTTTCTTCAAATATTGTTAATGAAGAGCAACATTAGTAGAAATTCAGATTATTAGTAATAAAAATTTAATTACAGCCAATCAGAGCTCAAAACGTACATAGAAACTAATTTACATCGACAAACTAATAATTTAATTTTCATATTACTCGTTCAGCTTGGAAAATTAATTACTCAACCGCCAGGGACAGTCATATGAACATCTACTTTTATAATCAACTCCAGTGGCAATTTTCTTTTGAGCGCGTTATATATAATTATGACCCTTTCGATATTAGATGTAATAAATACCTTCTCGGCAAAAATAGTGTTTATTTAAATATCCTATCCATCAACTAAGGGCCAATAGTAATATATCAATGTATCTCCGTCTTCTTTGAGTGCTTTGTCGCTTACGAGACAAATCGATTTTCTGTCCTAGGCTTGTGTTGCGCATTTCATAATAGGTACGACACAATTAGAAAACCTACAGCTTAATGTGGACTCCAAACAAAAAAGTGTAAGATCTATTAAGTAGAATATTTTGCTGGTTTGGCTATTACCTTGCGACGCAGAACGGCCCTTAGAAAATCGTTGTTCCGGTACTGGGAATTGAACCCCAGACCGTCAGCGTAGAAGTTTAACGCGCTTGCTTCTAGCCAAGTTTAACTTTAACGCAAATTATTACTTCAGAATTATTTATTTGTCTATTAGACATTATTTGTGAGAACGGTGTACCTATGTCGGAATGGCTATCTTTAAGAGCCATTTTCGTTTCTTAACTGTTTTTATCTTTACGACATTTATATAGGTCCCTGCATTGTTTCTCCTACTCTTTTCAATTTAACCTTTTCATTATTGTCCCTCTTACTGTTTTTCTATTTTTCTTAACTTTTTTAATCTCCTTCCATTCAGTGTTCTTCTTTCCACTCGTTTTATTTTTACTATTTTCCGTTATATTTTCCCAATTGTTTTTCTACTCGCTTTATTCCTTTTTCCTCCATTTTTTTTTCACCATTGGTTTACTCCACCTTTCTCTTTCTTATACCGGTGCTTTACTTATTTTTTGTGCATTTGTTTAATACAGGGTGGTTCAAAATTTAATGTGGTTAAAATAGGTGTTAACTTTTTTTTTATTTGATTCCTCTTTATTTACAATCTGCCAATCAATACAGGCATTCAGTAACTTCCATGACATTGCTAATGTCTTGTGGGTAATTGTCTAATTAGCAATTTCTCTTTATAACCTAAAATAGTTAGGCTTTTGATTACTATATACCTATTGAACATAACTGTAACTATAGCTAAAGCTAATAATAATTAAAAGGCTTGAGTAAACATTTAGTAATTGAAATATTTAGGAAAATCTATTTGGTAAATCCAAGGGTTTGAACCTTTTGAGTCGTTGCACTACACGAACATTTAGTAGGTCACTGGCTAAATTATTTGGATGTACACTGAGCCGCGCACGATAATTACCACTCAACTTCATGACCATTTCGCTAACCGAACTTATTCCAAGATCGCGACTTATAATATCGTTTGGAACATACCAAGGGGCATTCACTATTTGACGTAGCACTTTAGATTGAAATCTTCGGATTATATTTATGAAAGAATTTGCTGCTGTAGCCCATAACTGCAAGCCGTAAGTCCAGATTGCTTTGTAAAGTAGTATTTTGTTGGCTGTTGATAGCTGTGAATTTCTGCCTAGCAACCAATACATTTTCCTGTATTTAAGTCCTAATTGCTTGCGTTTGGCCCAAATATGCTGTTTCCAAGTGAGACGTCTGTCCATGTGCATCCCTAAGTACTTAACTGAGTCTTGTTGAGGAAGTTGTTGACCATTGAGGAAAACTCTCTTCTCAGCGTAAATGTTACATGTGCTGATTTAGTTTCATTGACTTTAACTTGCCATTTTCTTGACCGTACTTGTAATTTGTTAAGATGAATTTGTAATTGCTGGGATGCTATGATGGGGTCTTGATGGGATGACAAAATAGCTGTGTCATCAGCATATGTAGCAATGGTTGTTACTCTGGTAGTGGGTAAGTCTGCCGTATAGAGCAAGTACAACAGCGGACCCAGAACGCTCCCTTGGGGCACTCCAGAATGGATTTGGTATAAAGTAGTAAACTCTCCTTGTGTTTTGACTAAAAAGTGTCTGTTGGTTAAGTACGATTTGACTACTTGGTAGAGATCTGATGGTAACACTTGCTTAGTTTTGTACAGTAAGCCTTTATGCCAGACTTTATCAAAGGCCTGGCCAATGTCAAGAAATACGGCGGAGCAGTATTTTTTTGTTTCTAGAGGTGTTAAACTAAACACAAAAATGCAAACAGGACCGGTGTACTGCTTTTCAATATCGAGATATTCCAGTTTTTAATAATAAACATTTTGCACAATTTGGCAACGTTGATATAAGCATGGTACTGTATGTTGATTAAATCACATTAAAATCAGTACACAACAGTACAACAACGTAAGTGTTACAATAAATGTCCAATGTTTCTATGCATAACCGTGTCCGTCCAATTAAATGTTCGTGAACCCTCTGGAGCGTGTTCCAAGTTATTTCCTGGACGGCATCAACAATTTTTTTGCTAAAGTCCTTTCTGGGTAGTGACTGGCCTTCAGTAAAATTTATTCTTCACATAGCCCCACGAAAAAATCCAAGGGATTCTAATCGGGAGAACGTGAAGGCCAAATCACAGGACCTCCCCGAACGTTAGCTGCAAAATGTGGTGGTTCACCATCTAATTGCAACTATAAGTTTGTCAATTCATTCATTGATAAATTTTCTAATTACTCGTCTAAATCTTCATTTAAGAATAGCAAAAAAAATATGTTTGAGAGCAAAATTGTTTGTAATACTAAATTGTTCAAAATACTAACCCAACTTTTAATTGAAAATCCATGTTGATGTATTCCAGGATATTAGAAGTATAGGCTGCCGAAACAATGGATGTTGGGTAACATATCCGTTTCTATTAAAATTACCCTTATCTGTCCAGAGAATTTATAAAATAAAATTTGGATTACGATAATTTTGGTTCATTAGCCACTGACAAAAGTCCAACCTTCGTTGGTAATCTTTTGGTAGAAGAGCTTGCATCTTTCTGAAATGGTAAGGATGTAGTCCCTCCTGGGTCAATCTTCTAGAAGCCTGACAATGATTAACGTCAAATATTTTTTGAACTTCTCTGATGCTGCAGCCTGAAGTGTTGGTCACAGAACCTAAATTCGTTTCCTCAGTTTTTGCTATTCTTGATCTACCTGCATCAGCTCTTACTGGAACTAAGCTACTACGTTGTTCGCAGTTTATTGTATTTCAAAATGTTTTGCGAGTTGAATGTTGAATTTTGTTAAAGTTAATTTTATGTCAATTTTAATTATGTATTCATGTTTCTGAGTTAGTGTTTAATGTAATTAAAGAAATATATTTGATATTGACTCATAATAAAACAAACAAAAATCCAACTCTTCAGGGATTATGTCTGTGTTATTATAACAGTTACGCCATTTCTGTTTTGCAATTTTAAGTTTACTTTAACCATTCTGTGGAAAAGGAATTTTGCACACCCTGTATATTCTCCTACACTTTTGTTTGTTGTGTTTGGTATGAAATAATTTTTTGTAGTTATGAAAATATACCAAAAGGTACTTACTTTTCCAAATTGAACATATCACAACATTGTTAGTACTCTCTGAATTCTGGTTTTATTGTTCTTCATTAAGAAATTTGATTACACAGAGATACGTACAAGATTGGTTCGGTATTCTGGAACGCCGAAGGGGCAGATTTTTCATCAAAATTTACTCAAGATATTGCTTATGACAGCGAGAAGCTTAATAAAATAAACTACGAAGCGTCAAACTTTAATCAGACATGTTATATCCTTGTATATGCTTTGCGTTGTCGGATACACCAGGATTATACGCTTCAGAAATTATTTTCAGACTTTATTTGGTTTCCCGCTGGGTGGATAATTTGCTGTGACAACTAATATGAATATTGATACTGAAAAACTAATTACCGTTTCATAATCCGGTAGCTTACATTTCGATTCGCTGCTAGATCTACGAATTTTTTTATGAAAGTTGATGTACTTACTAAAACAATTACTGCAAGAAAATCAATTCTTGTGTTTCAAATTGCGAATCCTTACAGCATTCGCTTTGACATGTAACATTTGCAAACTATTTCGAATCCTCAGGAAAAGCCATTTTAATCCATCAACTTTTTCCAAGGAAGAGTACGTCAGTCGGGTATCTGATACATGCCTATCTTTATATGATCCGAAATTATTCCGCGAATAACCTTAGAAAGAGCTGTCAAAATCGAATACGCGCCTTTCCGTTCTTCCATCGTCGGCTGCGTTCATGTTGCGTTCAGTGAAAGCTCTCAAAATAAAGCGTTGTGTAACAAAACCGAGCTTTTTGAATTTTCACAGAAAACTTTAAAGGTACCATCTCTAATGCATTCGTTAGCATGTTACGCGTGGGTGGTTAGTCTGGAAAAAGGAAATTGCAATTTTAAGGAAAATTGGATTCAGGTTTTTCAATCGAAAATATTGCCGAGATTGCTAAAGCAAATCGGGAAAATTTTGTATGAGTAATGTGTATTGTTTAATATACTTCGAAGAACTTATTTTTAGTAGTGGAAAGTGAAAAGGGGAAAGCTTTTCGTGGCCTTGAAAACTCGTTTCCTCCGCTGGAGAAGTTCTTAATCGAAAATTCCATTACCAAAATGCGGTTGTTTAAAGACAGGCGTTTGGTATTGAAAAGGAGTTTAAATGTAGCTCTTAGGAGCGTTCGTAAGAGATCTCGATTGCCGTCTGAATACTGACGATAGTTTAAGCTTGGTAATATAAAACAGTTTAGATTTTACACGCTCATCTTCGCAAATTGCTTCGTAGTTTCGTATAATCCTATGATTTTCGGTCTGTTACGCTTTGCGATTTAAGCACAAACAGGGGAAGGATTTACAGTCTGTTTGACGACACTAAGAATATTTTAGTAAGTCATAATATTCCTTGCTGAAACTACGTACCTTAATTTAGAGTATAGTTCAATATACGGGGTGCAACCAAATAATATGCTGTTTGTCATACG
Organism: Limonius californicus; assembly: GCA_014611495.1. Classification (NCBI taxonomy): domain Eukaryota; kingdom Metazoa; phylum Arthropoda; class Insecta; order Coleoptera; family Elateridae; genus Limonius; species Limonius californicus. The sequence continues at coordinate 2,308 of JABXWE010018535.1, read as the reverse complement.
TATGGAACAGCATCAGTTGCCTGCAGCCGTCTTCTTAATAAAAGTGTTGCCCTACAACAAAAATAATGACATTTATTGAGTGATGAGTGCATTTTGTATTTACTTTGCCTCAAACCTTTGTTCGGCTATGGCAAGGGATTTTACTGTTTATTAAGACTAGTCAAAATCTTTTCTTAATTTTAATTAAAAATATGCGAAAGGAAATATTTATATGTGAAATCGATTTTAAATATGTGACATTCATTCGGATATTTGAAATTGATATATGACATATTTACTTAGTTTTTTGCAGTTACATTTAAAATAACATTTACAGTTCTAGACAGTTAATAATAACGTGTTATTATGCGCTTTATTTCCACTGAGTGCAATTCATGTCTAACGTATAACTAATTAAATTCAAATCAAGTTTAAAGTATGTTAAATAAATTATATATTCTTAATCACAGTATTATTTCCTGTTTTGAATCTTCAATACTTTGATCATTATACGAGGGCAACCTTGTTTTTACAAAAACTAGGAAAGACATTTTTTTTTGGAACAAACTGTTTTGTTGCTTTTCATAATATTCGCCTTTATACTCTTCTGCATGCGTTCAAAACAATTCTCGAAAAATTTTTTCCATTCTGAAGTATCTCAAAAACATGAGTTTTGAAGGCTTCAAAAGCTTCTTGAGGTGATGAAAATTGCTGTCCACGCATTTTTTGTTTGACATTAGGAACACGAAGAAGTCGTTAGGCGACAAATCAGGTGAATACGGGCAATGAGATATTAATTCGATGTTTTTCTCCTTCAAATAATCAATTGTTTGACGTGCTGTGTGAGAGCTGGCTGTGGCAATGGTGAAGAATGATGCGATTTTTTCGGTTGTTTTTTCCTGATTTCGTCGATGACTTCTGGTAAACAAGTTGTTATATACTATTCAACTGTTCTTTGGTTCTTTAAAAGAATAGGTGCGACATGTACAGTACAACCGAAGAAACAAGTGATCATTTTCTTGGAAGCGCATCGTCAACGAACAACTTTTATGGGATTCGATTCATCTTGGAACACCCAAACAGTAGATTGTTGCAAAGTTTCCGGTTCATATAAATATAACCAAGTTTCGTCACCTGTTACGATATTGTATACGGATTTTGCAGTTCCTCGGTTGAATTTTTTAGTATTCCCTTACACCAATTAACATGAACCTTTTTTGAGCTTCCGCAATTTATGCGGAATCCTTCGGGAACCAATGTTTTTCACAGCTAAATCTTCATGTAAAATCGAATGTACTGCAGTCTTCGATATGCCTAAGGGTGCCTTTATCTCAATGTAAGTCACATGCCGATCTTCTTCAATCATGTAGTGCACAGCATCGATATTTTTTGGAATAACAACCGATTATCATCACTGACGGACGCACGACTACGACGAAATTCTGCAAACCAATTGTAAACAGTGTTCTGATGGTGGTTCATTACCAAAAGTTGAACAAAGCACTTCTATGCATTGTTGTTGAGTTAGGCCTTTACCAAAATCAAAATCATCCAACGAGAACCTTCACGTGAAACTTCCTTTTTTTTACAAAACTGTTTTTTTAAAAGCTCACTATAAACAAACTACTCGGTCAATTTCTAATCTGCCACTGTTTTCACAATAACAAATGTCAAATTTCACGAAAATAGTAGTGACATATCTCAATAGCGCCACCTAGTGGTCGTTTGTAAACACTCAAAAGGCTGCCGTCGTATATTCTCAAATTTGTAATTGAAACCTCACGATAAATACATTATAGAATTCATAATATCTGTTTGGTATTTACAGTTACATACTTATATTGAAACTCTGCACTATCTATTTGCATTAATACTTTTAATATTTCTTTTTTAACGATTTATATTTGTAACATAACATTGCATATTTATCCAATTCCATTAGGAGTCGTCGACCACATGTGCTTTACAATTTTTGAGAACGGAAAATACTATATATTAAACTGGCATGTTTTGCAGTGAAACAGAAAGCACTGAGTGATTGAAGCATAAAGTTTTACTAATTCCCTAGTTTAAAATGCGACGATACACATTGAAACTGTTGTCTATTAACATGGGTTGATATTTCTTTAGAGCAATAGATATTGAAAAACTTGAAGGTCATATCTAAATATAAAATAAAAATCTGTAGCTATTATAAGTAGTTCTATTCCATTTATATATTAATAATAATAAAAGGCAATTTCAACAGGTATTTATTTTTATTTTGGCTTTATACGTATTTCGACATACAATATGTCATTATCAAAAGCATTAAATGCTTTTGATAATG
>JABXWE010018534.1:0-40012 GCA_014611495.1 Limonius californicus | reverse complement strand
TTTCTTTCGTTACTGAAAGTAGTGGCTTTCTTTGAAGTGCCCAGGTACCAAATTTCATTAAAATTGGTTCACACTTTTCTGAACAGCATACAAAAATGCGATTTTTTAAGTAAACTTTGAACTCCTCTCACGGGCAAACGGTACATTTTGGTATAGGACAAAGTTGGGTCCAATCGACTTCTTTTGACCTCTAGAATACGTGGTAGCTCTATGTCCCAGGAGTTTTGGGACACCCTGTATATTGTAGTCTACCAACGGATTTAATATTTGTCCCTATTGCTGATACACCCTCTATATCATTAAAAGCTTTTCAACACACTGCTGCAATTTTAACGGTTATTGATTTAAAAATGAGGTCAACTCTCATAAATAGAAAATGTATATACTTGTATTAAGAATATTAAATAGTCATATTTTGGATTAATATTGTGGCTGAGTTTTAGGGTTGTTATTCCATTTCGTATCTAAAAAATTACCAAGCGTTCCCGTGTCTAACATTTCGATATTATATAAAATTCTGAAAATGATTTTTTGATTCTATTTAGCGTCATAGTCTGACCTGAATTAAAATTAAGTTAGGTAGTTACATACACACCATTTTTATTTTAAGTGAACACAACATTTTCTCGCACTTCGTAACTAGTAAGTAATCGAATAATATTAAATTTATGTTTAACACTCAGACTAATTTTTTTACTAAAGAGTTGATCGTGGATTGAAATTTTTTCTAATAACAGTTAAGTAGTACCTAAATTATATCTCATATGACCTTTTCTACACACACCAAATATCTACATTTTTGTTAAAATTTCATATAGTTTTTACATAAATTAGATCGTGCCACGATTAAACTTACGTCAGACTCCTTAAAGACACTCTGTATAGAAAAGAACATTTCGAACTGGCACAGTTTAAAAGGTGAGATTCTTAGATTGGACGTGGCTATTTTTTTTATAATGTTCATAAAGCAGTTTTAGGGTAATATTTTACGCAAGATAAATTAATATGTAGAAATGGCAATGTATTACATGTAATTTGAGTAACAAACAGATAACAATCGTTCTATTAACATAGCTGCGGGGAAAAATATAGCAGTAGGTTGAATATTGATAAATTACGTTGTATCATTGCAATTTACAGTCTTGTAGGATTCAAACAGAATTAGCTAATGGGTGGCAGACTAGAAGTTTCATTGTAAATTAATTTTCCTGAGATAATAAATTAAAAATATTGCATATTTCCTAAGAGCTGTTGTAATTTAAAACTGTCGTTCTTTTTGTATTTTATCTTAAATTTTACAATTCTCTGATATTTGTCAGACAAGTAAAAACAGAAAGATATAGAAAGTGAGAGCATGTTGGTGGGCCTGAAAGATATCTTGTGTTAATATTGAAATTCAGATGCGACTTTCAAAATTACACAAACCAGGAATTCTCAACAGCACTCCGTAAAAGTCTCCTTTTATAGTGCAATAACAGTTGCTGCTTTTTACTAGTAAAGGCAGTGTAATCAGCAGTATGCTTCAGTCATTTGGCTACTCATTTAACTAAATCGACCTAAATTGCCTTTGAAAAACGCATCAAGACATCATGGCGCCTAAAATCTAACTCGGGACATCTTGCGTCGCAACCCGTCGCTGTGTCCACTGAGCTACACAGTTTCATATAAAGGGTGTTCTTAAAATTTGACACTAAATTTCTATACTGTATTGAGGGTCCCAGAAGATCAAGATACTTTGTATTAACATATGTCTGAAAATGTTTTGATAAAATCTAAACTTAATTAAAATCTGTTCCGAAATTTCTAACATTTGAGTAGATGAAATGAGTAAATAAAAGAAAAAGTGAGGTAGAAAAACAATAATAGTGGTTGAAGCACGAAATTTTTATAAGCTGTATGGTAATGCTGAGGAATCCAACCCAAGCTATAATGGACGGTTTACCAAGAGAGCGAACGCTCTTCCACCTGATCTACCATCACGTTATGAAATTGCAAGTTCATGTAAATTGGTTCGGAAAACTTATATATGTATATGTATAGTTTTTTAAAATTTTATTTAGTTTTTTTTAACAATTGTGGAGTTACCTTTGGCAACTTCCCGATTCCCATCCCACCTAGCTTATCCCGGCTCAGCACATTTCGTTCTATATACGGGTCTAACATGCCCCACCTTTGAAAAACCTTTGCCTCGACTATAACTAACAACACCACAAACACTCTAGGAAAGTGCATTGTTCAGAATTTGAACCTGGGCTACTTCCGTAGAATAACTCCGGAGCTAAGCGCCGCCGGTGCTACACTCTACCGCGATCCTCAATCTATTTAGGCTAGTTCAGCACTGATGCTTTTCTTAACTAGGGTCGATATTTAATTTGCTTCGCTTAAATCACTGAGGGAGGTCAGTTCAACTCGTTCACTGTTCACATCACAAAGCTCTAGTCACTGTCTGAACTTGAAATACACAAATCCCAAGGTAGCTTTCGTTTAAGGCGTGTGTGGATAGTTTTGTCTCCCCTAGGGTGGTTGTCTAGGTTGGGGAAGTCTTGAAGTCTTCTGAAGTATCTCTTGTTAAATGTGTTGTTCGACAAGTTCTCTGTCTCTCTTTGTTTGGTTAGTTCGAATAAACCATGGAACATTAATAGCAATCCTTAAGATTTTATTCTGTATGATTTGTAATTTATTTAATTGGGGTTTCGCTGCCCCCCCCCCTTAAATTGGAAAAGCATACATCAGGATTAGTCTTAATATGGATTTATACATTAACAATGCACAAGTTTTAATGAGAATTTCCTGTTGATTATGGGGTAAAGCATCATAAATCTAGTATGAGACAGTTCAGTTTCCTATTTGTATCATATCCGTAAGATAATCTCCTTTCTAAATAAAACTCTAGGTACTTTAAGGCACTATCACTTGGATTCCATTCGATAGATTGCTTCCTGGTTCTCAAATTTGGTTGATTTGGAGGACTTCTTATCGCAAACGTCTTAGCTGCGCATTTATTTGAGTTTATATTTATATTCTATTTATCAATATCCATAGCTTGACTCTATCGAAAGAATTCTGCTGCTGATTAACTGCTAGACTAATATCATCATTCTGAGTAATGACAGCAATATCATCAGAATTCATAGCGATCATAGTGCTTGTTATTTCTAGAAAGTCGTTAACAAAGACATAAAATAGAGTTGGGCCCAGTATAGACCCCCGTCGTACTCCAGCCTTTATGTTTCGTATTGATGAAAATTGTCCTTTAATTCTTACTTGAAAGGTTTGCTTGTTAAGGGAAGAATTTATAACTAACAATACATAATTCGGAATGTTCATTTTTGAGAGTTTATAAATGTAAAATGCCATGTTTTGCTATGAGTGAATTTATTCAATCTGGTTAGTATAGCTTTTTCCAAAAGTTTTATGTTAGTAGGTAGTAGGTTAATAGGTCGTTAACTAAAAAGATATTTTGGGTTTTTACCGGATTTATTAAATACAAGTATGATTACATATTTTCAGGTATTCAGAAAATATCCAATGCAAAGACAGAATGTTTATTATTTATATCATAGCAGCAATTGAAAATGTTGTCACAGCGGTAGTTTAAAATAGCAACTCCACTAAAGCACTGCACCACGGAGGAGCAACGTTCTGCTATTCGTTTCTTGTACAGTGAAGGGGTGAAACCCAGTCATATCCATCGTAGAATGAAGTTACAATATGAAAATTCTTATTTGCCACTCCTGCAAGTGTATGAATGGAGCTATAAGGTCAAAAACGGGTTGATTTCTGAAGCTGATTCTCTCCGAGCTGGTCAAGCAAACCGTGTTGTGACGCAGTGACGCTCCTACCGGTTGCGGCAGTTAAAGCCTTGGTGGAAGAAAATCGTCTGGGTATTTTTCATTAAATGGCTGAAATTTTGAATATGAGCCATAGGTCTGTATAATCATATTATCCATGACATTCTCCAGTTCCATAAAGTGTCAGCAAGGTAGATGCCAAGCAATTGACTACAGAATTGAAACAACGACGATCGACGCTTGAAAAAGAAGTTTGCGACGATATGAAGCAGAAGGAGATACCTTTTTGGCAAGGATTGTGACTGGGGATGAGTCCTGGGTGCACTGTCATCTACTCGAAACTAAGAGAACACGCAAACAATCCCGTCACATCTCTTCGCTAAACCCAAACACAGCACTCAGCAGGAAAGCATATGCTGACCCTTTTTTGGGATGCAAGAGGGGTAATTTTGGAGGACTACATGCCTAAGAGTGTTACTATTACAAGTGTCACATACTCAGAACTCCTAAAGCACTACTATCACAACCAAAAGACACGGATTTCTGAGTTCTGATATTCTTTTGCAGCACCACATAGCGCAATGGTGGCATCCATCCAAGATTTGAAGTTTGAGGGTCTACCACATCCTCTATATTCCCTGACCTCGCCCCAAGCAATTACCATGTCTTTGATCCACTTAAAAAGGCATTAGGTGGGAAGAAATTTCAGAACAATGTAGTAGTGATTCAGGCGGTGCATGAGTATCTGTGCATGTGACCAAAACAATTTTTTTCTTCGGATATTCAAGCCATTCCAAAACGGTGGAGAACGTGTATAGAACGTAATGAGGACTACGTCGATAAATGACATAGATATTTTTGACATTGCTCCTATAAATTTTGTTCAACAACGTCTTTAAGGTTTTCATTTGACTCTGACTAGTATAAACTTATATACAAACATAAAGAAGAAACAATACCGAAAAGGTAAAATTGTGAGTTGTATATTTCAAAATTCATTAAATTCAGACTAAATACAACTCTATATTGTATTAATTTCGCCTATCTCCCACCAGTCTCAGCATTTTCCTTTGAATGAATAGAACCAACATAGTTGAGATGTCAATTTTAAAAATTGGTTTTACTATATGTAATTGGATTTCTGTGTATCCAATTAACTCTGTTCATCTCCAGTAAAACCGTCCTTACAGAAAAAACCGTTACGACGAAAATTTAATATAGACAACATCTATTTGATTATTCACAATTACACATATACATAAACAACATACATTCAAAATACTCTTACAAGGGTGATTTTTCAGAATTTTATATAAATTATTTAAACACATAGAAAGAGGGAGAGACACACACAGCGAGACAAAGAGATAGAGAGATTAAAAACTTTTGAAACTTCTTTTTGTGTGCTTCTTGTCTAAATTACAAGCTTCTATTAGTTAAGAAATTTAAGTAGGCCACTAAGTAGTTTTGGAAATACCACTATTTTTATACAGCATGTTCTTTCGAATTCTTCAGTCCTGAAGGGAGAATGAGATCTAGTACTTTTTTGCGGGCAACGCCTGCGGTTTTATATTATTACATTCATCTCACATGCAACCGTGACCCAAAAATTATATAATCACAAATAATTCGGATTACTCCAATTCTGAAACAGTTTTTTTTGTAGTTCAATCTTTCTTATCTCTTAAGTAATAAACTTATGCCTTTGTAATTTTAATACATCGCAACGCGGATTATATGATAACTTAAATAACGCAAACAGTTGTTGTCCTCCAACTTTCTCGAGCTCATACTGACGAAAATGCTCATACATTATTTATTGAATTTTTAAGCTACTTAAGATTTTGCATTATTCCCGCCTGTTTTTGCAAGAGCATTCCATGCCCATTTTTGATTCTGCATTGTGTGTCTGCTGTTGATAAAATTTATTGTTTTTACGACTTAATTGACATGGTATAAAGGTATAACTAAAAGCTGACGTTGTAGCATTAATGATTAAATTAACTTAAATTACATAACTTCAAGATCTACAAATAAACAAACTAATTATAAAACACTCGGTTTCTTTGTGTTTTATTTTTAATCTACGGTTATGACTAATGTAACGTTGATCTCATACTGGCCTCATTGAATATTTAAATTTTTAACGAAAGCAGACTTACTTATGTGCTATGAGTATATTTTTTTCATTTTCTTTAACGAACGTAAGTGATATTTTAATGCTTAAACAATTCAAGCTCTAACTTTGTACATATTGAACATAACTTAAGATCTATTTAATAAGTTAAATGTCTATGGTTTTGGTTTTGGCAGTTCGGGCAGTAATTATATCATATACAGTTAATAATGTCCATCGTGTCCATATCCTCCTTGAATGTCATAGAAGCCGTCCAGATCGTATCCCGAATATCCTGTTTCGTAGTCTCCGTAATATCCTTTATCGTAGGCCCCTGAAAGTAAACTCGTTTTAGTTTCATGTCAAAATGACACCTTTAAGATGAAACGATTAATAATATAGGCTTTGTCGTTTGTTAAAATATCAATGATATCATTGACAGGTTAAAAGTGCCCAATGTGGGTACCAGCAACGCACAAAAATAATTGTTATTCATCCTGCAACTATTAACCTTGAAGACTGTGGTATATCCTGACATAGACAACTACTAAAGGTTAACTTCTACCTTGTACAAAGCAAAAACGCAAAAGCGACATGAGATTATTACCTAAGGTAAATGGGAAGAAGCACTTTTGCTGAACTTTACTTAACCCATGAACTGTTAAATAAGCTAAGATCCCGTCTGTTTAAGTTAACGGAAGATGATTAATTTTATTTATAATTTAATAACTGGTAATTTTAGCAAATTATTAGAACTAGCTGAAGTTGTGGGACTTACAGGTTTTTATTCTATGGAATGCGAGAAACTATCTATTCTGGGTTCGCTATTCATCTTAAGGCATAAAATATCTACGTCTCAAGATAGTTTTAACATAAATTCTTTGAATAGGGTGCAACATTTATATACATTTTTAATTTTAAAGATTGAAAATGCACTGCAAAGAATAAATTGATAATTAGGTTAATTTTAACAAAATTGTAGAGTTTAGTACTGAAGTTTGACAAATAAAATATATTCCCGAATAGAACACAGTTTTGGAGAAGTTATGCAGCCATTTAATAAAATTTTTTCAGTTTTAACAAGTTATAACATCAATCAATTATGAACCATAATTTTTAATATTGTTTAACTTCAATTGATATTTTTGTCTCTGAAGAAGCTAAAAATTTTTAGCGAAACGTAAGCATATTCATGTTTTAATATTGGAATTTTTCCTGATGTTATAACTTGTTAAAACTGAAAAAATTTTATTAAATGGCCGCATAACTTCTCCAAAACTGTGTTTTATTATTAATCCGGCCAAGAAGTTTCCTTCGATAGTCCCGAATAGCATGCCAAAAAGTAAATATTTTATTTGTTGTGGTGTAAAATACGTTTTATGTAGTAAAGTGCCCATTGAGGTGAGTTTAACAAAATAGGATACGACATATTAGCTCTTGTTTGAGTTTGATGACGATAATTTTAAGGGATACAATAGGCGTAGTTGAAGTTTTAATATAATTTTCTAAGATAGGGTGCTTTAATTAATTGTTATATATTTATTAATTGTGAGTGGTGGAAATGCATTTCTCCCAATACAGTAAGATGGTGTCAGTAGAACTAGTTGGCAAAAAATTAGTATATTTCAGAATTTAATAGTTAATATTAAAGAATAAAATATATATGATGGGTTTAACATAGTTTTTTAAATAGTCTGCGAAAAATATCATGAATACTAAATTTTCTGAGAAAATGTATTTTATGGATGAAATGGCCCATCAGAAGGTTCTTTCAATTGAATGCACAATATTAACGTGTTTGTAGAGTTAGCCAGCGCATTTTAAGCGCTAAAATACGAATGATGGCAGTCTTAATATAATTTGCCGGAATAGGGCATGAAAAATAGTTTTCACGTTATAGGAGGTGAAAAATTCATTTTATGGTAGAAAGTTTTCTTTTGATTTAAAATAATATGCGAAAAATGTTTTATTATTATTATTAGCCCGCAACATCCCATTGTTGGGCACGGACCTCCCCTATAAGGGGGGTTTTTGATCTACTCTCCCATAGTGATCAATCCTCGTGGAAGAGAGGCGCCGCGTAAAATATAGAAATACAAATTAGCGCTTTTAGGGGATTGATAATGAATTTTAAGGAACACTATCCTGTCACTGTCAGTCGTTTTACAAAGAATGACAATTTACTGATATTTGTTATTGTTTAGTATTTTTAGAAGCCGTGTTCCTCTATTTAATTGTCTGTTATGATTCACGCCACGTTATTTAAACACCATACGAAATTGTTGCCACTAGAGATTTTCACTTCAATTAGAAAAATAATTCCGTAATATAGATTATTAATTTATGACGTATTTTGCGTTGGATTCAGGTGGTAGTTATGACCATATAAATATGCGTAACTTCCAATTAATTACTCAGTGCTTATTGATTTCTATTAATAACTGACGTATGAACTACATTTCTTCCAAAAAAATTTTTTTCAGACATTTGGGGCCGATCTGATTGTATTAGACATCGGAGAATGCAAGCAAATATGCTGAATTGGGTTGCGTATTCCATTCACCTGTCATTTTTCAATGATGGAGCAATAAGAATACGTTATTTTCCGACATATTACAGCGGTTATTTGAGTCACCACCATGGATGTTATACCTCCAAAACTATTCACCTTAGCGATGGAAGATATCTTTAAAAACCTGTTATGGCAAAATAAAGGCATCTACACATATGCAACGTCCCTAAACCAACTCCGCTTCGCGGTCGACATAGCGTTCATCAGCAGAGACACTAAAGAACTAGACACTATGTTGAAACAACTTCAGCGAGTCTCCGAACAAGTTGGTCTCAAAATAAATCTCCTACAAACGAAAATACTATCTCGAGAGAAATGCTTAAATATCCATCGAAACTGCACACATAGCAAGACAAGAACCAGATAGGTGGACGTTTAAAGTACCACAGTGGCGCCCACGAATCACAAGAAGAATCGTGGGGAGACCACAGAAACACAAACCAAAAAAATTGCTGGGAAGAACTGGATGCAACCAGCCCTGTGCAGGACAACATGGAAACGATTGGAGGAAGCCTATATCCAGGAGTGCATATCTTTATAGGTTGAAGAAAAAGAAGAAGAACTTGCCCATATTCTTAAAATTGGGCTATCAACATGCAGAAAAACGATAGCACCCAATATAAAAAAGGTGTTGTGAAAACCATTTGGAACATTACTGCTAAAATGTGGTAGCAAAGGTATTTACAAGAGTTTAACGGTATCATCGATCCATTTCAAGCCATTGTTTTCCAAACTGCGGTTAACGCAAAAAAACACGAAACGTAAGCAACTGCAAACAATTCCGACAAAACGAAAGAGTAGCTCTGTGGGATTAAAAACTGAAAGAAATTCAGAAAATAGTAAACATACTAAATGAAAACACCCACAACGTCGTAAATTTGATCACATCGTAGCTGTGAAACTCGCTTTATGTTACGGTGAAGCTGGTTTGTGTCTCCTAGATTAGTTTGAAGAAGAAATAGATAATCACGATATAAAAACAGGACGCATTGAATATAACACTGTTTTCTCCAAAACTGCTGAAGGAGAAAAGCAAGGAACTACTTTCTGTAAATGGTTGACTATAAATACAGAAAATGCCGATCGTTGTGCAGTTAGATTATGGAGAAAGATGATGTCGAAACGGACCGAAAATATAAATGTAGACGCTTATTTCTAGCAATGAGTAAGTAGTGGAGCAAATTTCCAAACTGTTACTGGCATACCAATATGCCAATTGGAATAAATGAAGTAAGTAAATATACAAAATTAGCTACAGACGCCATGCCATAGGGATAGATATGAAAAAGGTTAAAATAACTAACCACTCGATCAACCACCGTAAACCAATTGTCAAGTGCGGATCAGCATCCAAGAGATAACTAAAATTGCAGGCCATACCACAGCAAATTCTATTCAACCAAACCTCCAATTATACGAACCCTCATCTTTGGAAAAAGTATATAACAATGGTACATTCAATATTAACAACTCTGGTGCCCCCAAGGAGCAATTATGCCCTTCTCTACATCATGTACTCCCGCGACTTTCCAGTCTCATATCCAGCCAGAACCAAAACCAGGCTTTTCGCCGACGACACCGCCATCTGGTCCTCCCAACGCACTTCTGTATTAGCCTCCTGAGAAATCCAAAGAGCCCTCAATAGAATCCACACTTGGACTTGCAAGTGGCGGATAAAACTCAATGCCGACAAATCCAATTCTATTCTTTTCAAAATCCACGATTCGACCCCCATTTCATCAATCTTTCAATTAATAACCAGCCACGAAAGCCAAGGCATCACCCCTATCTGCCGCAGCCTCCAAAGACTGACAACAAACACTCAACAAGCGACTCTCCGAATTTCTCCCAGACGCTGCAACCGAATCCCAAGAAAAACCCGCAGGCAACTGAAGCACCCCTCACAGCCCCCTTATCAAGTCTATATTCAGATCTCGTAGACGGCCTTCTGGATCTCGTTGAAAACACCCTCCTCACATTCCTCACAATACTATGAGCATTGTTAATACTCACAGCCAATAGTCCACCACCTTTCATTAATTTACAGATATCATCCCAACGCAAAATCCAAAGAAGTAAAACCCCCCATCACACGCCCAGCAGCAGAAACAAGAACCCACAAGAAGGAAGGAAGGAAGTCCAGGGTTGAAGAAAACCAACGACCCATCCACACACGATATAATTTATTAACAACATAATTGCAATGTACTATTTTAAGTTTTGTGAATAAATGTATTTCAATTCAATATTAATAATTATTAAATTTTTAAATTGCCTGTATATTTTGTTTGTTCGAAATACTCTAATGGTATAAAATTCGACAACGAAAATACTCGAATCTCAACGTATTACCTATTAGATTAGGACACTATTCGACGCTGCGCGTCTCGAGGTGTTTCAGGCAGTTACGTCTCGTATAATCGATAAATTTCGATCGTGTAGTTGTATAATATACAAAAATTGTCTTGCTTTGTATGTGCAAATACATACATAAATATGCGTCTTATGTACTTAACGCGTGAAAGTGTGGGTTCTGTTAGGTTTGGGGTAACAAAATAGTTAAGACATGTTGACAGTTATGGAGTTAACAAATCGGCAAATTTCTTAACAGTATCAACAGCACAAAACTATTGTAACATTGGCTCTGAAATACTTCAGAAGATACGTTTTTCATCAAGTCAATAGTGGAAGTTCAATTATTGAACGTATCTAGAGCTATTCTAGAACCAAAGTTACTTTAGATCAGTGGTTCTTAACCGGTGTTCCTCGAAATACTAGTGTTCCGCGAACTTGTTACAAGAGTTCTGTAGAAAATCTTTTACAACTAGACCAGTTTTAATTATGTTATCTTTCTGTAATCAACAGCTTGTAACTGAGAACTACAAACATTTCTTTGTCGGACTTCACAAAAATATATTAGCGAATTGGAAAACAATAAGAAATTCAAGAAATGTTAAAATACTGTTGAGATTCCATAAAATTAGCTATTAATTTATTAACCCGGTAAACAGATAATCTTCTTAGGAAGTGGTAAGTCTCAATATTGTCAATTTTTATCAATGCAACCGCATTTTCGAATGAATACTGTTTTTTGTACAGAAAAAGCACTAGTTTCAAAAACATTACATCCTTAACATCTATACTAGAACAAGTTGTAAAAGTGATAAATTACATCAAGGCAAGACCTTTAAAACACGACTTTTTAACAAACTTTACATATCTATGGAAGTTCAGCATCAAATTTTGCATTTGCACACTGAAATAACTTGGTCATCCAGTGATAAACTGCTCTACCGAATTTCAAAACTAAGAAATAAATTGTTGTCGTTTTTCAAAAATGAAGGTACAGATGCTTTTGTAAAATGTCTTCAATGTGATACTTGGTGTCTTAAATTGGCATATTGAACCAATGTTTTTAGTTACTTAAATAGCGTTAAAAAATTAAAAATTAACATATTGTCAATATTTCATAAAAATGTATACCTTTGGAAAAATCTCATATCTGAAGATACGGTAGATACGTTTTCTTCGCTTCATAACAAAAATGTTAACGGAATTGCTTTCATATACCGGAATTTAAATTATTGGAAGAAAAGATTGCAAATTACTTCTCTTTCTTAAATATAGAAAATTATAACCGTTAGAAGGTCGAGTTGCAACTTTTCGTTTAAAGAAGACGAATTGGTTGTCATGTCAACGGATAGTACCCTAAAAATGAAATTTTTCGGAAATAAACCCAGAGGAATTTTAGAGATCTATCCTAGCCGAATACTCAGTTCTCTCCACAAGGGCACTGAAAATTTTGCTAAAATTTTCAACATCATATTTGTATGAGCTCGGTTTCTCAACGTCCACCAATATAAAAACCAAAAAACGCGAAAGAATAGTAAATATGGACAAAGAAATGAAGGTAGTTATATCATAAATGAGACCTGATATTGCACCATTTTGAAAATACTGACAATCGCAGTGAAGTTGATTTAACGGTTATTTTCGATTTCACAAATATATAATTTTATTTAAATTAATGTTTTCTTTTATTATTGTTATGTAATCTACATTCTATAATTCTTGTATAAAAAGTTTGTTTATTTATATTATTTGTTAGTTTTATGACCTTAGAGATTTTGGTGTTCCGCAAATTATTCTTATAGTTAAAAGTGTTCCGTGACGCCGAAAAGGTTAAGAACCACTGCTTTAGATACTGCAATTTCACCAACTCAAGATGGCAACTTAGTTATCGAAATATGTATTTCTATTTTCTAAATATCATAGTAGTAAGGGGGTTTTCAGAGTTTTGTACAAAATTAAATTATCAAGTGTGCATTGAAAAATAGAGAGGGTGTATGTAATAATATACCGTACGGGAAAATGGTCAATTGTACTATACGCATTCAAACTATCAAAGCTCTGGAATCGATAGGCGATACTATCATCAAAAATTGAGAACGAATAGAAAACATTTATAAATATTTCACACATGTACCAGGCGCAGTTGCTAAAGAAATCGTATAACAAACTTGACGCGATTTTAACAAAAATAAATGCGCATAGAAAAGAAACTTCCGTACGATAAATACGCATCAGTAACAATTTGCGATGCTGAATAATATACAAATATTTTATCCGGCAAAAGCGGTGGCCATACTACGGGTTCTCCTACTCCAATCCATCTTCCCGGAAAATGTGCGTTAAGCCATGCTCTAACACGAAGACATTAATGTGCTGGTGCTCCATCGTGTTGATACCACATTGCACGTCTAATATTTAATGGCACATCTTTCAGTAATAAGGCTAAAGAGTTTTCTAGAAAATATTTCTAATTCGCACCATTCAAATGATGTGGCACTTCAAATGGTCCAATCAGACGTTCATTAAGAATACCAGCTATCACATTCACTCTAAATCTATGTTGAAAATGCCAGCGTCTTATTAAATGAGGATTTTCTGCAGTCCATTCATGAAAATTATGATAATTATTGATACCATCTCGTGTGAAAGAAGCTTCATCGGTCCATACAATATGCTGTAGGTTTTGATTATTTAATACCCAGTTACAAAATCTTAAACGAGCTTCAAAATCATTACCTAGAGCTTGAACTCGTTGATGACGATATGGATGTAAGCGAGCACTTTTTATTATTCTTTAAACTTGGTTTCTACATATTCCAGTACGTAATGCAATTCTTCGCACACGTAAAGACAGATCTTCTTGTAATAAGTCAAGAACTTGTTTATCATCGTTTATGGCCCCTTGGGCGACTGCATGTCTTGCATTGGAACTGCCATGTTCCCTCAGCTGACGATGTAAATGAAAGAAAACTGCACGCGTAGCAGGCTTCTATTGGGATATCTTCTACTATACGCTTGCTGTGCTGCTAAAGCATTTCCATCACACAGACCATAAACATAATGAATATCTGCATATTCTTCATTTGAAATAACATTTGGCATTGTGATTTATGATGGGAATGGGGATACAAAGAAGAAGCCAATAGCTTCAGTATCACAGTAATAAACTGACAAGTTACAATCAACAATTTGTTAAAAACGATGTTCAAATGTTACCAAACAAAAGATGCGATCATGGCAACTAGATCAGTATTTCAGATATCCGTTGAACTAAAATTTTAGCCGCATAAATTATGAAATATACTCGTTAACGGTTACGTTTAGGACATATGTTTATGTTGACTTTTCGACTCTAAATAAGTTGAATTAATCCTTGAAATATTGCCGGTACGTTTTGGCATAGGTGAGTCCATATTTTGCATATTTAAATGAATAGAATATCTTACTAAAATGCAATAATATTGTCATAATTAAAAATCGAAGTTTTATACGCCAGTTCAACCTATATCGGCATAACACAAACAGTTAATAACATGAATTTAAAAAATGCAGCGTTTTTTAAGTATATTAATTGATTTCTTGTAATTAATATGCACATTAATAGTTAGTTTATAGAATAGAACTTGCTTTGATAAATAAATTGTAAGATATTTGTATCTTGATATTTGATTACATTTTATGAGACAAGATGTAATTACAATAGCCCATAATTAAACAAATCCAGGCAATAATTTAAATCCGTAAGTGTTATAGTCTATTGACCACATCCTGACGCGTTAAAAGAAGTCAGAAAGTGCAAGTAAGCAGCTAAATCCGTTCCCAGTTAGCAATTATCACATAATTTAGAAATGCGAGCTATAGCAATGATGTTTGCAAACTCCCGGATGCCACATTTGTGAACACACTGCGGCTTAATTATTAACATAATGAAATGGAAATTATTAATAATAATTACGTGTGAGGCGAATAAATTCCATCATGTGGAATAATGCCAGCTTTTTCAATCCTTGTAATTGAGCGACGCATAAAACGTTTATCTAGAGAAATTTTATTTCAGCACCAGATTGCAATTCAAACATACCGGTTGTAAATCTCTGCAGTTCAGGTGAAAGACTGCAGTTAAATCGTAGATACCATCCAGGTGAGTATGAGCCATTGCCGCTTGAATCCATAAAGTTGCGCAAAGTTATACTTCCGTGTCTTGTCCGCACTTAGCGCTTAGATTCAGGGATTAGATTAATTGAACTTGCCTGCAATTACATCTGAGACGTAACTGATTACATAAATTTCACTAAGTACTCTCCGGGCCAATTAATGATTGTAAATAAAATTATTATCATAATTTTCCGCTTTCTTGAGCATTGTCGGTTTAAATTGCTCTCATCTCAAACACAACTAATTTTTCTTACCAAGATTTGAAATTCTAAAACGTTTCTCCAATTCCAACACGAGACGCGTAAGCTAATCTTCAAATAACCACGGCTTACGTTTTAACAAATCAATTTAAATAATTTGCTTAATCATTACGTTCCCTCATTAATATTATTAGAAAGCTATTTATTATCGGGATGAGACTTTGAAAGGTAATTCCGGCTCGAACATCCGAGACATAAATATCATCTTTGAGATTAGGCAACAAGGAAACATTCTCGTGCTTACTTAACCAGAGGTCTTAACCTTGAGGAGGTGAAATACGCATTAATTTTGATTACGTAAACCCAAGCGTGTGATTTTTATTTTTAACAAGTATGTAATGTTTTAGTTTATGGAAACGAGGTTGAAACTGCAAGCGTTATGGTATGACCTTGGGTAATCTGTTTCAAGGTCATTAAAGTATCCAAAGGGTAGAAAAATATTGAAAGCATCACTTCCATACGTAAACACAGGACTAGTAAAACGAGGTATTTTTAAAATGAGCGAAAAACTTCTCATATTCAATGCTTTCCAGCATCCCTACACAGACAAATACAAACATGCAGATGTCTTCTTTATGTTGGAGTTGACAGTACTAGAGCATCGAAGTGCAGTTGCACATAAACTTATGCCGAATATGAATATGCTTACACTGAGTTCATATACTTCCGGTATGGCCGGAAGTAACGTCAACTTTTTATTTTTAAATGGATATCTATACAGGGCGTCCCATGATGTGAGGTCACTACTTCACCTAAGTGTAGGAGAGGTGAAAAGAAGTCGAAACTAAAGAATGATCATTTTCTCAAAATCGACTATTAAAGAAGTTATGGTCTGTTTTAGTTAAATACTGAAACAGCCGAAACAATAAATGATATTAAGTGGTATTTGTTAGAAACTGTCTACGTTGTTATGGAAATGATATTATTTACTCTCCGCTTGAGCTTATTAACCGAGTTGATAATGTTTACTCTTACATCGCGAGAGTACGCCGATATCCATTACGGTTTTTGCGATAGAAACTCAGTAGCAGCTGCTCGAAAACATGGGTTGAGATTTCCAAATCGGCGGCTACCAGACCGACAAGTTTTCCAACGAGTGCACAACCACCTACGAAACTTTCCCGAACCGTCGACTGAGCGTCCATACAGCAAGTGAGGACAACATACTGCGAGATTTTGATAATAATCCCAGCACCTCTGTTGGTCGTGTACCTGCACAAGTTAATGGATCACGAATACGAGTTTGAAGAACATTAAAACGTCATGGTTTATATCCATTTCATCCAGCTTGTTCAAGCCCTTGTACCTACAGATTTCGCTAGTCATATGGAATTTTGCCACTAGATCATTCAAAATCGTGTAAGACAATTTTTGAATCAACGGTTTGAAGAACGTGTAATTGGTAGAGGAGTACCCCTGGCTCCCCAAGATCTCCGGGCTTAACTCGTTTAGATTATTATTTGTGTGCCCATATGAAAAATATGGTATATCAAATATAATCAGAGACCGTTGAAGATCTTAGGGGATGCATTTTTGAGGGGGCAGAACTAATTCAACAATGATATGTTAAGTAGGGCAACCAGATCTCTCTTAAGAAGAGCCAGAATGTGTCTCGAGAGCAACGGTGGCCATTTTGAATCATATGTATAGTAAATTTTAACTAAAATAAAAATAAATACAGGCTTTTATGAAATTGTAATTATTTAATAAATAATAATGTAACACTCTATGTTTTGAAAACGGTTTGCGGCCATAACTTTATTAGAATTTTTAACTATATTTGGTTTAAAGATTACCTACACGAAGTAGTGACCTCACGTCGTGGGACACCCTGCGTATAATGTTTTATTATGTATTCTAAATGTATATAAAATTAACTAATCAATGATGTCGAACGTATATTCGCTGCAAAAACAAACGTATAATAGGTCCCTAAAATTAATTTGTTTGAATTCATAGAAGTCTTTCAAGAAAAGATCTTCTAATTAATAAACAAAGAACACTGTGTGCATTTCGTGACACTTATTGGGTAATAAAATTTTTAAATGTTCTGGTTGCATGTCATGCAAGTTATTTATTAAAAAAGATTCAATCCTTAATTCTATTAATGGCCATTAAGTAACTTCACATAATTCTATAAATGTAACAGTTTAGTTGAAGGCGAAATTTAAAAAATATACTTGAAGGTCCCAGAGTCAACCTTTGTCAATAAGTAAATAAACCATTGTCTATGTCTTTTACGCATCTACCACTTTTTAGATATTTATTCAAAATATGTTTTTGACAAATATGTTTTGTAGTACGAAAAAATCATTTGTTTGGTTACACAGAAATGATATTTTTGTCAACGACTGGCTTCTACTAGTGCACAAAGGGTGCCGCTGATTTCCAGAAAACCTTAATGGAAATATTAGATAAAACACAACGCAATATAGAAATATCCAAAATTAATTAATACAAACACGTAAATTAGCAAATGAGTGAGTTATTTGTAGCTTAAACTTTTTATTGTATTATCCAAGTCAAAGTAAACCGCTACATTTCAATCTATTAATCCATTAGTACATCGTCGGTTCTTGTACAGTAGATATAAAATATATATAGTTGTTCGTTCCACAAATAATTATACTGGTATATAAAAATATTGGTCTCTTATTCCATGTCCATTTTTTTGAATTTGCTTTGAAAATAAGGGTTACTTTATTTTTAAAAACCATTTCGTCCAATCGGGAAACAGCTGCCATATTCTATACAGATTGATTCTAAGTATTAAAGTTTCGAAAATAACTGTAAAGACCTTTTTGTGGAATACAGAATACTAGTTTTGAAGCTGCAAAAAACTCAACGATCTCGTTTTCAAGATATATAATAATTTACAAATTTTTCATTTCTGGTTCAAATAGTGGGAATGCGACGTTTCAGCGCCGCCGGTTCATCGCCGCCGTTTCATCGCCGCCGTTTCTTCGCCGAGGCCGATTTATCGCCACCGACTTATTTTCAAATAAAGTGAATTCCTAGACTATCCATTTTATATCATTTAACTGCATCTATTTTTAATAATTATAGTCTGTTAATTGTATAATAAATAATAAATAAAGATTTAAATATGAAATCTCAAAATATACTTTTTCATCTTGTGAACAATTTTATTAATTGTTTTAATTAATTAAAGCGCACTAATTGCCTGCCGCCTTAAACACTACCAATTTTCAAATAAACTGAATTGCTGGAGTACCTATTGGATATTATTGAACTGTACGTACGTTTTGGTTTTTAATTAATTGTAGTGTTTTATATTATTTAACTGTACTAGTAGGTACTGTTAACGAAGTTTTTCTTGAAAAATCAACTGAAAGTACCTGGAGCAATAAAAACTCTATGGTACGGTACAAATATTAAATACATACACGACGATAACTATTTACTATAACTGGCGATGAACCGGCGGGCGGTGAATCGGCCGGTGATGAACTGGGCCTGGCGATGGAACGGCGGCGATGAAACGGCGGCGATGAACCGGTGGCGCTGAAACGTCCTAGACCGCAAATAGTATCTACTTTTCACAGTCAATTGTACAGTTTTCGATTATGAAAAGCGTGGACTGTAATCTTTCAAAAAAAAATAAAGTTTATCAAAATTGGGCAAGAAATAAAAAAGTTCTTTACATTTTAATGAAATGATGTAAATAAACTTTGAAGCGCCATGTCTACGTAACGACGGCGAATTTTAAAAAGATAATTTAGGTAATTTAGATGCTAAATAACCTCAGCTATACTTGGTGTTTTGCACATGTTTAGAAGCGCCCTGTATACAGGCTGTTTTAAACCACAAGTCCCACCCCTTTTCTTTTGAACGCGATAAGCTGTGAAGTTGATGGAAAATTTTTATTACCAAAGTATATGCAAAGAATTGATTGGCCCTGTAAGACTTTACCGGGGCAAATCGTAACTAGGAAAAACCGGAAACAACTTTGAAGTAAAAGCATCGGTAATGTAAAAGTTACGTAAATAGAGTATGTGTTGGATTTCAAATACGCCGTGTTTCATGGGAAATAACTTTACAATCAGTGCAGAATGGGCAGGTGCATTGTCATGTAACTAGAATTAACAGTCCTTTTCTCGAAGTTGCGGTTCCACTAGAGAAAAGCACAACGATAATCATTTCATCGCCACAACGTAAAATGTGCTATTTACTGTTTATCCTTCAGAATCACACCCTGTTTATCGAAAAGGTAGTCAGCATGATTTTGTTGCTCAAAGATACAGGTACGATGAGAAGCACCCCAACAGTAGTCATGGATACCCTACTAAGGCTGCCTCCTCTTGATATCATAATCAAGGGGGATGCTAGGTTAGCGGCGTACAGGCTGAAATACAATCAAAGTTGGGAAACCAGCGCTATTTCTGGACACACCAGGATATAAAGCATTATCACAAACCCATTACTACAAATGACGTGACGTGATGCCGATCAGGCAAAACTACAATAAACCCTTCAACATCCAGCTACACTGGAATGAGAAGACAATTCAAAGCCGCGGTCAGACTAACAAGCTAATCTGGTATACAGATGGATCTAAAACTGATAATGGCACTGGAACAAGGATATATGGCGAATCTCCCCAATTTAATGCATATGCATTTCTGAAACTCACGCTATAAACATATGTCTACAAGAAAACATTAAAAGAAAATACAAAGGAAAAGATACTATCGTCCTAATAGATAGCCAGGCTGCTATAAAAGCCCTAGCTAGTCACCGGATTAACTCAAGATTAGTCTGGGATTGTCTCCAATACCTAATAGTTCTGGCAAACCACAACAGGGTAACCCTAGTGTGGGTGCCGGGACACAAGTATATATAAATCAATGAAAATGCTGACACACTTGCGAAAAAGGGATCAGAAACACCTTTTACTGGCCCTGAGCCAGTATTAGAAGTTACCAAAACCACAGTAAACAGCTGGTTGATTGGGAGAACAAACAAAACACACCAAAACCACTGGAACTCCATGAGTGGATTGAGGCAAAGCAAAACAATGCTAAAGCAACCATCCAAAAACAGACGCATGGCATACTGCGATTAAGCAGACTTCAAATTAGGCTAGCGACGGGGCTGATAACCGGTCACTGCCATCTTAGAAAATACATGCATACAATGGGAAGGGAAGAACCTATCTGTAGACTCTGTAATGAGGAGAACGAAACAGCCTATCATATTATCTTCGACTGTGAAGCTCTTACCAGATGGAGATATACACTCCTGGGAAGAGGAAACTATCGAGAAACTCTCTTCTTCTTCATGTGTCTTATCCACTCAGCGGACGTTGCCCATCATCATAGTGATCGAGACTTTGTTTGCAGCCGCTCGGAAGAGTTCATTGGACATTTTGCCATACCACTGGCGTCGGTTCTTCAGCCAGGAGAAACTCTAACAAGAGAAAACCTAGTAAAGAGACCACTAAACCTGATAGAAACGGCAAAACTCTTCACTGAATAGGCGACACGATGAGCGACACAGTAAGCCTAAAGGCTGCGGTGTTGCTGAATTGTAACTATATCTCGTCATTCAAGCATATAAAAAAATGGTTATGTTCTTGAATTTGGAAACGGGTTTTAGTAATAATTTTCCAATCTATTGTATGCTCTAAAATACTCATGACTCCGTCATCAGTGACAAAAAATTAAGAAAATTTGCATTATCGCCTGCGCACGATGCAACTTTTCTCTTGTTTTGCTCATTCGTAGTCTCCTTATTGATATTTAACTCATCGACTATCATTCGGAGTCTCACTCGACGATCTTCTGCCACAAATTCACAAACTCTTGCAGCCGAATATGCATTTTAAGAAATCGACGACCGGTCGGTTCTACCGTTATCTTGGACATCCTTACGTTCATCTTAAGGTGTGACTGTATGCAGCTTTCGACATTTCAGAAATGTCTGTTGGAGATTTTCTTCATCAATAGCCAAATTTAATATTCACGCGATGCTCCACGATGATTGAAAGAAACATGGTGTACGCCGTAGCGTTCTGCGCAGAGACAGCTGTTAGATTTTCACTTCTACCTTCTACCGATAAAACTCACAACTATTATATCCCGGTTTGAGTTTGGTTTCATTTCCGCGAGGCCTGAGCTGCAGCATCAATCCGAGAATACAATTATGGAACCTTGCCAAACCTCATATACAGGGTGGTTGATTTTGCATTTCACACTCATTAATTGCGTCAGAATCTAATTAATTAAAAAATTCAAAATTTAATCTTATATAACTCTATGCGCTCTTGTGTTATGTTATCACTTGAAAAACAAAAACGCAACGTTTTGAAGAACACCTTTTTTAAGTGGAACATCATGTATTTTTTTGAATATTTGGAAAGGTTGGTAGTTTCTTAATATGGTACCGTTATTTTTTTTATTTATGCAGCAAACAATGTCATACTACTTTTTTTCCATTCATGCATACTACCCTCTCTTCCCCCGGAACCGCTTTGCGCATTACTTCATGGGGGTGCGGGCTGGCGTCTCTTACATACTAACCATTCATGCAACATACACCCTTAACTTAACTAAGTAAAATTCGGTCGCCTCAGCTGGGGTTCGACCACGCAGCCGATCGGGCCGCATTTCACTGTGACCTCGACTGACAGCACGTATTCGCACTGCCCCACCGAGGTCCCTAATGTCATAATACTAAGGAAAATCAGATACCTAAGTAGGATTTGGAAAAGCAATTTTTAATCAGAAACGGGGATATTACATTTATTTTATTATCTGCCTTTGGCTCTTCGTAGGCAAATGTTCCCGTTTTTTATTGGTTGCTATATTTCCAAAGCCTGTATAGATAATTTCTTGTTTTACTATTATAATATTATTTGTTGTCTAAATGAAAAAGATAAAATCGGTACCATATTGAGAATTTACTACGCTATCCAAATATCCAAAAAATACAGGGCGTTCCTTTAATAATGGTATCTTCAAATTGCTGCTCTTTTGTTTTTCAAGTAATAAGATTGTGTCATAGGCGGTAGAATAGAGCGCACAAAGTTACGTAAGATTAATTTTTGAACTATTTAGTTCGTTGGATCTGATGAAATTATTGAGTGTGTAATCAAAAGTCAACCACTCTGTATTGGAAACCCACATACCCTGACCATACCTACAAATTACCTTGACTTTGTGTTCAAAAAATCATACCAATTTCTGTGTATGTCAAACAATATTCCAACATATTGTGACCTCTAATTAGCTACTGTTAAGGTCATGTCATTACCTCTGGAGTGAGATATCGTTATAATGTTAACATTATATTTGTTCTCGAATGCTTGCGTTTTAAATAGCAGGCTGACTCTAATCAAAAACACTTACAACTGAATGGAATCGACCTTAAGGAGGCATTACAGATCTTTTCTAGTATGGATATAATAATTATTTAATGACATCATAACATTAACATTTTTTGTAAAGGTCACTTTCTAACTTTAAAGAAAATAGTATTAGTTTAATTTGATTTTAAATCCTAAAGAGCAATGATATTGATTTCAGAATGAACTCATTTTGGGTCGACCTAATTTCAATTCTTGTTTTCTTAACAGTGATCTTACCAATACCTATTGAGTCTAGAATCAAGTTTCGTTAAACAGTTTTCAGAACTAATAAATAATATCGTATGGATATGTTAAGGACATGCTTCAATAATTATAGGGTTTCCACTTATAGGCTTGCCGGTTTTCACTATCAGTGAAGTACATCTGACAAGCGCCGTACGGTGACAAATATTTTTGGAGCAGTTTCGCAGTTGACCCGCCTCGGCAATTGCGGTTTTCCTTGATATTTAAAATATTAATGAAACGCCATTAAAATATTAACTAATGTGATACATATATGCGTATCCCCAAATTATCGCACCTTAAATGTCACATTTTGGTCGACTTAAAAAGCTTTTAAATATGATTCTAAGATTACGCATTCCGGGTAGGAAATATTTATTACAGGAAATTATACTTCTAATATGAATGCTGAAATGCAGCCACAGAAAATAAGATTGTGGAAACAATAATTATTTATGGAATTTAGTTGTTATTGCAGCTTAATTATGAAGATTTTTATAAATTGATTGAATAATTAACAATATCAAGATTGTTTCTAACAAAGAACCGTCCTCATAAAGTCAGGTTACTCTTAGTCTGCGTGCACGTCATCAATTACTGCGTATTTATTATTGATAGTGCCAATTCTAAAAAACAAAAAAATTCAGTTCTTTTTTTATTAAATTGCGGAGTAAAATCATGTTTATTCGTAAGGTCGTGTAACGTACTTGTAGCAGTTATGGTTTTGATTTTTATTTAATATTTCATAGTTTTGTGTAAAATACGAAACTACGTGAAAACTAGGGATTTTGTTTCCTTCGCGTTCGCGCCCTGTTTTTTATGTTCACTTGTCGCTCTGAAAACGAATTTGTATTTTGCGTGTTATGTGACATACCGTTTAAGGTTTTTGGTTGCATACTTTCATATTTCGCTGTATAAACGTAGTAAGGTGTGACGTCATCAAATAACTGATGACGTGCACGCAGACTAAGGGCAACTTGAGTTTATCTGATTTCGTACGTAGCCTTAAGGCCCGAAGGAACTAAAAATGGATATTAGTAATTGTCTCAAAATAGTAAAGCATTATTTACAATGAAACAAGCTTATTTTGTTTCGATTTTTTAAAAAAGGGGATTGAAAGGATCCAGGCTGCTACAGGGGTCTTAGTGTTATCAGTAGCATGAGTCGTCTTTTTGGAAAAATATTGGACTACAAACTTAATAATGATATGACAG
The DNA here is from genome assembly GCA_014611495.1 of Limonius californicus. NCBI lineage: Eukaryota > Metazoa > Arthropoda > Insecta > Coleoptera > Elateridae > Limonius > Limonius californicus. The sequence continues at coordinate 15,940 of JABXWE010018534.1, read as the reverse complement.
AAAAAATTAGCGAAGAACAAAGTGGATTTACTGCGGGACGCTCATGTGTCGATAACCTATTTATTCTACAATAACTTGCGGAAAAAAAGAATATCTACAGGAGAAGAACTACACTTAGCCTTCATTGACTTACAGAAGGCGTATGATACCATACCTAGACAAAAACTTTGGGAAGCTCTAAAATTATTAAATGTTGATGTACAGCTGTTAGCAATGATCCAAGAATTGTACGATGGAAATATAGCCTATGTCAAAATGGGAAGAGAATTATCAAAACTTATTAATACATCAAAAGGGTTAAGGCAAGGATGCTGCTTGTCTCCTCTACTATATAACTTATATGTGGAAGGGGTTTTAATGAACTGGAAACGGAGTTGCAAAAATATGGGCGTACCTGTAAACGATTACCGACTTTTTACCGACGACCAGATGGTCCTAGCACAGGATTCATTTGATCTTGAATTCATGATAAAAAGATTGTATAAAGAATATGAAAAATGGGGACTACATGTAAGTTTAAAAAAGACCGAATATCTAGTAGTTAATAGTGAAGCAAGATTATTAATTAATGAAGAAACAACAGTTACACAGTAGAAGAGTTTAAATATAATGGATAAAAATGGACTTGGAGTAAGGGAAATTAAACATCGGATTCAGAAAGCAAAGAAGATAAGTGGCCTTAACTCCCTATGGTGGGACAGAAATATTTCAAAAACAACAAAAAAACGGATAGGACGATCAATGGTTGAAGCTAGCCTTTGTTGCGGAAGTGAAATCTGGACAATTAACGCAGACATGAGACGCCGATTAAATGCAGTAGAAATGGACTACTTGAGGCGCAGTGCAAGAGTGTCCAGACTTCAGCACGTAACCAACCAACGAGGAAATTAGAAATCCAATGGAAGCAACGGAAACAGTGCTAGATAGAATAGAACGTGGAGCTTTACGATGGTTTGGACACTTAATGAGAATGCCCGAAAATCGTTGGCCTAGACGTATATTTCGATGGGTTCCACCAAGAAGGAAAAACGAGGAATACCTAGACGCTCTTGGAACGAAGGGATTAGACAAGCCATGGAACGAAGACAACTGGACGAAGATATGGCACAAGATAGAGAGGCTTGGAGACGGGGACTGGGGAAGCGGCTTAATACTGTATTATGATAAAATACGTACATTGAAATGTTACAATATAACATTGTAACAGTGTATTATCAAACCCAAATATATATATAAATTATTTATAATGATGAACCACATGAAAGGAAGTTCTGCTCGTATTCAATATTTGCAATATTAATAATGTAGCTGAGCCCTCGGGCTACGGTCACCGCTGTATTTGTGACTTTATTTTAAAAAATAATAAATAAGCCATGTAGAGATGTAAGATATGTGTATGAAATAAAAGGATGTTTTGTTGTAGAGCTAAATGGATATTGTCGAGAAAAACCCAATATATTTGTATATTACTATTACTGTTTTTATTTTAATGGAACACTTTGTAGGAATGGTTTAAGTATAGTTTTCCTGCGTAGCTTGATATCGTACAAACTTTTAGAGTGACGCAGGTGGCATTTTAACCCTCATAAGTCTTTACCATATTTTCCCGTACATCGAGTGACCATGGGATGAGGTAACAGCATGTAACTTTCTTGTTTTTAAATATATTAATTTTAAATTTTTTATTAAGTTTGGCCGAAACTGATAGCAGCTTCTTCTGTGTTAATACAAATACCTCCGTTTTTTGTGACAATCCAATTCGTTATCAAATTTGCAAAACATTGATATGTTCAAAAATAATTCATTATGAATATCATTAATGAATATTTAAATTTTTTACTAAGCAATCGAATGTTTCGAGCATTTTAAACTGAAATAGCATTGTGTGACACATTGCGTATTGCAAATTTTATGACGTATAAGATTATCACAAAAATTAAGGCAGTTGTATTAAAAAACCAAAAGTGCATATAAGTTCCGGCCAAACCGATTGTGAAAACTATGGTTAAGAAATACACAAAGTTGAGTTTAGTTTAAAATTTCAAAATAGCAGATCTAGAATAAAGAATTACATCTTGTTACCTCGTCTCATGGTCACCCAGGATGCTACGTTAAATTATATTATTTTTGGGGTGTGGAACACCCCCAAAGTTGTTTTTTCACGATGTCCCTAAATATAATTGGAAAAACACCATTTATAATATTTCTCTTCTTGGGAGGTGGAAAGTGCACTTTAAGGAAAGATGATTCTAAAACAATTTTCTCGAATCAACAGCTAGAAATGAGATGTATAGAATTTTTTCCCTTACATAGTACAGAAAAGAGGTTTAATAACCGTGAAATACGAGTGTAATTCTAAAATATAAAATTTCCTGAATAGAATGCGAAAAATATCACTTACACAAAATATCGAGTTCTTACAAACCACTGCTAAAATCAATAGTTTTACAAAGAATAGCTTTAAGAGTTTAATTTTAAATCAAGATATTGATGGATAAGCATCTCTTTACGACTTCATTAAATAATAAATTATTATTGTACTTATTTATATATGCATATGTTTGATTTGGGGTTAGTTATGCAAACGCAGAGAAGAAAATTCGGATTAGAATATGTAATATCCCCGTGTGTTATATTTGTAATTCAAGTTTTGGATGGATACGCACGTCGTAAGGTCTGCTGTATACATAAATGCATATGTCGCAAGCGAATGGTTATTTTAGGAAAATAGCTTTTGCCCAGGCAACATTTATTTTTCGTCGAATGTCATTATCCTAGGAAAACAGCATTTGACTGAAGCGTCTTTAGGCAAATGGTTTTCACTGTGTCTTGTTTAAGTTGAGGTTATGTGGGTTGATGACAATACACTTGTTCCACTTTTATCGGTTTTAAAGCCGTGTAAGTAAATATTTAATTATTATGTTGTTATTACCTATAATTAGTGTGCTGTCCTCTTCTTAATAAACACCAAAGTTATCTGTACAAAGTAATAAACACACAGATTTAACTTTTTAATTGAAATATCGGTAACTTTAGTCAGTTTAGTTTATGTGAATTGTTTACAAGTGTTGTAAACAATTCACAATTCAATTGTTAATTGTTTACAATTCACCGTTGGTTTGAGAGAGTTTTACAATCGTTTTGTATTGGAACTGAAAACAGTTTTTTCTTTATTTATATATACATATATATAAGGGATTTTTCTGCGGTTGAATGCAGAATACGAAAATACAAAAGTTACAAAACCATGGCATTTGCAAACAACACAGGAAATTATTGGTATTTTGAAGTTGCCAAAAAAAATATAGAACAATATTCAGAAACTGTCGGTCACCGAAAAATATTATGGCGGAAAATATGATTTTGGGAACGTTCCAGTGTTGGGTAAGTTACTCTAAGAAAGTAACTAAGTAAGTTAATCAGTTACTCGGCAAAAAAGTAACTAAGTAAGTTACTAAGTTACAGAATTATAAAAGTAACTTGAATAAGTTACTAAGTTACCATAAAGTAACTCGTTATTTTTTAAGTTACATATTTTTCTGAGACGCTACGAATGTACATCCAATTACTACCAACTTAATATCAACAGAAACACACATTTATAAGCAATTGTTTATTAGCAAATATTCTATACGTGGGGGAAGAAACAGGCTTAGAGCTTAGAGGCGCTGGTTCAACGATGTTTCTGGGATTTTCCCAGGATTCTATTTTATTTTTCCTTATTATTGAAATATAGAAACGGTGAATGTATTTAGCTTGAATTAGACACCCCCAACCTGCGCACAGGCGTTAGGAATGTACTTCTCAGTAATCGGCATACCTGCTCAGAGAGCTTCTAGTTGTTAAAGGATTAAAGATTACTGGAAAAAGCTGTCACCACTCAAATAGGATCCGTCAAATATTATTTATTATCGACTAAGTACAAGAAGGTATTCCTGTGTTCGGTGTTAGCATTTGCATACTAAAGCATTCGAAATTTAAACAAATTCTTCAGCTTCAGGTATAATTTCTTAAATACTACGCATTAAAAACAGAACATTTTAAAATACTTTACATTTGTAGCATGAAAATGTAACTTGTCATATTCAGTTACTAAAGTTACTAAATAATTGTAACGTGTTATAGTTACAATTACTATAAACACAAAAGTAATTAAGTTACTATTATGTTACTGAAAAGTAACTAGTTACTAGTAACGAGTTACTTTTACTTAGTTACTACCCAACACTGGAACGTTCAACGTATCTAAAGTTATTATAAAACAAAAATCTGTAGATGACGATATTATTTATATTACACCGATTGAAGAGTTTGTCGATAAAACTGAGGAACAACACAAAGCAGCAGGGCACGGGGGAAGAGATAAAATGCTTCACAATTTAAAAAAGAAATGTGAAAATATGTTTATACTACTTTACTTAATACTTAATACTTTATACTACTTTGGGTTACATATATTTCTGTATTTTTTACTGCCGAAAATAATTCATTTTAGTTCCCTTTCACGTTTGTATCCTTGCTGTAATTCGTTTATACAAATTAAATTATTATAGTCTAAATTAAACGCCACACTCTATTACGTATTCCTGTTTTACAACAATCAGTTCATTACCATTTTCCTAAAAAGCATTTGGGCAGACACTATTTGCCTAGTAAAATAGTATTTTCCTAGTCAAATACCAACTGAATAAGTGAAGTCATTTGGCTAGGCACATAGCATTTGCCTAGGAAAAAGCCATTTTCCTAAAATAACCATTTTCCTGCGACACATATACTTCCTGGATCTCAGAGTAACAAAGCATGCATTAAAAATTGATTCACTGACTAAACAATCTTTAATCTGGGCATTTTAATTCATATGGACATTAAGGGTTCAATGAAACCGAAAAACGGATAATATTGACTAAGTTTATTTCGTTTTGTACTCTCACTCGAATTAACGTCATGCATTAAATTGAAGCTTATTAACCGAACACGGAAAATCACGTTCATTTGGATTGGTTTTCGCTGTTAGAGTAATATACTTTTGAATTAAGGTTGGTCCTCCCAATACAAGTAGGTCGGATTTGTGTTCCACGGATGATGATAATTCGTAAAAATGGCAATTTTAATTCTGTCTTACTGCTTCGTAAATAAGATCTTGAGTTATATTTCTGGCAACTAATTATCTCTGTAACTAGCGAAGGCATCGTGCTTATTAAAATCTTTGAAAGTAATATTTTAGTGGATATCCACATTCACGGTCTATTGACACTGAAGAACGGATATCAGTAATTGTTTAAGTGTACTTTCTCTTTAAATCTCGCTCTCAAAATAATGCGAGTTTGGTCGCACAAACTTAGAACAAGAAATATGGATTCATATTTTCTTTTTTAAACTAATTAACTTCTGAATTGAAGTTGGTCCTCCGAAAAGAAGAAATCAAATACGAATTGAAATTGTGTGGACACTGATTACTTATATATACATAAAAATATTTAACTTAAAAATAATTAAACACATTTTCTTAACTATGGTAACAACGAATTGTCTTTGTATGTAGTGAAATACATTTTAATAATATAAAATTTGAACCCATATTTTCGCGGATATACCCTCATTCGGACCCACTACTGTATAGTACAGGGTGGCCCAATGAAAACGAAACGGACGTGTTTTGTGATCCTAAACCTAAATTCTTCATAAAACGCCCGGACGCGTCATATTAATTTGCCAGGGGGACATATAATACGGCCATTTCCGTTCAGTTTCATCCTAAAAATGTTAAATGGTAAAGGGTATCAAAACACATACCATTTGAAATTTCGATGAATTTGCTTTACAGCAGTGTTTTTATTTTTGGATTCCGAGCATCAGTTCCCGCGGAAAGGTTAGTTACTAAATAGGTAGTAAATATACTGGAGCATTTATGGAATGATTAGACGGCATTTGTTGATCATACGTTGGCGTAAACATTTGAGTGTTTTCTTACGTCAACGTCACAGTGTATTGTCGTTGTTTTTATTGAACATTTAAAATAGTTTATTAGATTTCAGAAAAAGTTGGAATAATTACGTTTCTCTTTGGCAACAATGAATATGCCAGTAGAAGCGCCGAATTGCTCAAACAGCAACATGGAGATAAGCATGTGTATCGCAAATACGAGGGCAACCTTTCACGTTTTTACAAAAACTAGGAAAGAAAAAACTTTTTGTGGAACAAACTGTTTTATTGCTTTGCAAAACATTCGCCTTTAAGATTTATACAGTCTTGCATGCGTTCAAACCAATTCTCGAAACACTTTTTCCACTCTGAAGTTGGTATCTCAAACTTTGACATTCGGGAACACAAAGATGTCGTTAGACGATAAATGTTTTTCTCCTTCAAATAATCAATTGCTTGATGTACGTGAGAGCTGGCATTGTCATGATGAAGAATGATGCGAAGTTTTCGGTTGTTTTTCCTTCGGCGATGATTTCTGACAAACAAATTGTTGTATACCATTCAGCGTTAATTGTTCTTCCATCCTCTACAGGAATGGTTGCGACATGTCTGATACAACCAAAGAAACAAGCGATCATTTTCTTGGTGCTTCGTGAACGAACAACTTTTGTGGGATTCGGTTCATCTTGGAATACCCAAACAGTGGATTGTTGCTTAGTGTCCGGTTCATACGAATATATCCAAGTTTCGTCACCTGTTACGATGTTGTATACGAATTTTGCAGTTCATCGGTCGAATTTTGTGAGCATTTTGTTACACCAATAACACGCGCCTTTTTTGAGCTTCGGTAAAATTATGCGGAATCAATCGAGAACAGATCTTTTTCACAGCTAAATGTCCATGCAAAACGAATGTACTGTAGTCTTCGATCTGCCTAAGGATGCTTCCATCTCACTGTAAGTCATATGCCGATCTTCTTCATTTATGTTGCGCACAGCATCGATGTTTTTTGAAATAATAAGCTTCACGAAATTCATCACTGACGGACGCAAGACCACTACAAAATTCTGCAAAGCAATTGTAAACAGTCTTTTCTGATGGTGCTTCATTACCAAAAGTTGAACGAAGCGATTCTATGCATTATTGTTGAGTTAGGTCTTTACTAAAATCGTAAAAAATCATCCAACGAAAACCTTTACGTGAAATTTCCTGTTTTCACAAAATTGGTTTATTTAAACGCTCACTCTAAACAAACTACTCGGTCAATTTCTAAGTTGCCGCTATTTTCACAATAACAAATGTCAAATTTTACTGAAAATAGTAATGACACATCGCAATAGCGCCACATAGGTCGTTTGTAAGACCGGGTCTGCCGCAATTCAATAAGAACTGTTCTTGTCGATGCGTTAACTACAAGGCAAATAGCTAAGGTATGTTTCAGAAAATCAACAAACCGAATTTGACTACAATTTTATTGTTATAAAACACATAGTATTTGGTAAGCAAACAAAAATTATATAAACAGCCAGAGGTCCACGGTCTTCAATTTTTCTCAACTTCTTCCGAACGCCTTCTATCGTATGTTGGATTAGATTAGCGTCAATTTTTTTAGAACTGTAAATAATGCGTTGCTTTAATTGATCAGCTGATGTTGACTTCCAATCATTGTCATAAATCAATTGAAATAAAGTTTACTGTAAATTCTAATTTGGGCGTGCTCGAAGCACATTAGACTGGTTTGCTTGCTTTGGTATAATTGGTATTTCTTTTGTTTTAAGTCAATCCAACGTCTTTTGGGAACAGTGGCGCGATGCCAGATCCGACCAGAAAAGAATGTTATCATTTTTATGATGTTTATTAAGAAACTGAACCATTTTTGGCAGACATTCTAAAATGTCGAAAAAATTAGAAATACCGTTTACGGATATTGCGCACCACACCAAAACCTTCCGTTCAAATTTGGATTTGTATATATTTTACGTGCAATTGCGTTGTCTTTAGCATAAAATCCCCGGTTTGTATCGTTATTGTTGTTTGAAAATGAAAAATGTTTTTCTTCATCAATTATGATGACAACATTGCCATTTAAAAATTTTTGACGTAATGCTCAACACTGTTTAGGTATTTCTACCAATTGTTAATCAGTATATCGCGGTTTGCCATTGCTCTGATACCCCTTGAGGCCATTTTTTTTTTCAAATTACGACACACCCAATTCGAGTTTTGGTTGCTTTCATCAGTTTTTTCAGTGTACGGTCTGCAAAATGGAATTTCTTCCCGATTTTTCTTATTTTTAGAATCAATATTACTTCCGCATCTCGCATGTTGTAGATTGTTCTTCGGTTGACACCTTCTCAAGAAAATCATGCAAAACATATTTTTTACTACGTAGTCCAAGCACAGCGTAGATATGTAGATACTTTCATCTTGACAGTTGCCAAGTTTACAACAGGCGAAGCACAATAAACAATTCAAAGTCCTTTTATGCGCCTTTTTATATATCTGGTCAACTGGAGTTTGTGCCGTTACTTCTGATACATACCGTATTGTATCGGGTATTAACCGAAAAATTAAATGTTTGAGCTGGTATTTTTGGTGATCGCCTGGTCTAGTCGTCGTTGGTCCTTTTTTCTTAACTAGATATTTGACTGGACAGTTGTACTTGGACGTGTTACAAAACAACATTGATTCAATGTTAACTGATATTAGAGAGAATGATGATCATTACCTCGAAGATCATTTGATAATCTAACAGGACGGAACTGTCCCGCATTATGCACTAGTTGTTCGGCAATATTTGGATCGAAGGATTGCGGGTCAACGTATTGGCAGAAATCAAATGGCCGGCAAGGTTGCCAGATTTATCTCTACTAGATTTTTTTGGGGGGACTTTTAAATAAAGTAAAATTTACGCAATCCAACCCGATTCTTTACAAGATTTACGATAATGTGTCATCAACGAATGCCGTTCAATCACTCCACAAATGCTTCAGAATCTGCGACGACGTTATAAACAGAACCTTTATTACTGTATGGACGATGGTACTGGTACTATTCGAGGGAACACTTCGTAAAATAACCTTCACACGTAAAAAATATGTTGCACCCCCCGAGGGTACAGATCTACTTTGAAAGAATTGGGGGCGCACAAAAGACCATAGAGTCCAAGTACAAACCGGGCTAACTAACCCACTTCAAAACCCTGCTATTAACCAATTAATCAATCAATCAAACGCTGGGGGTGCTCATTTCGAACATTTACTACCCTGAAACTTTAGACTGGATTTCCGCGGGCACTAATGCTCGGAAACCAAAAAAAAATTTTCTAAAACAAATTTATCGAGCTTTCAAATGGTATGGGTTTTCATACCCTTTGCCCTTTAAAATTTTTAGGATGACAGTCATTCCAATTTTGGGGTTGAAGATGGTGAACGGAAATCGTCATATGACTTGTCCTACTGGCAAATTAATTTGACGCGTTCCAGAGTTTTTTTTAGTGTAACAATGCAAGCCGATTTCGTTTTAGGTGGGCTACCATGTATATTATCAATATACGTGTCCACACGAGCTCTGTTTCAATATCTGAATAGTAATTAATGCATTAAATACGAAAAAAGGTGCGATTCATATATCATTTTTAGACTAAACAGTGCGGTTGGTCCGCCGAATATAGAATACATTATTTGGAATCCTATTTCATATTTACTGATTATTTGTGAAGAAAACTTAGAAGCTTTATATTATTATGTAACAGTAATATCTAACCTAATGTTTGTTGCTAATAAAAAATAATGTACTATAAACTAATTTTACTCGTTGCAGATAGTATTGCATTTGTGGCAATTATTTAAATATTGATATTTTATAAGGTATTAGTATTTCCAAAAAGTATTTCGACATTGTTCAAATTTGTCTTTAATTTATAACATTGTGGTTTTCTCTTTCTTGATTCCACACACAAACAACCAACTTGGAATCGTGCTCTCTGAATACCGTACAGTGTGTTTATGCAACCCCAGACGTCGACTCTTTTTTCCCTTAAAGGTAACTTAATTGTACTAGAGAATTATAATTACGCGGAGCGATATCAAACGAAAATATATGTGCACTTCGTGAAGAATAAACTAATACCCTTGACAGGTGTGTATTTAACCACAATTAACCGATTTGTAATTCTGTATTGATTTATAACCCGAAATACATGTTCCATAATTTTCTTGCAATTGCTGAATTGTTAATCACGCTCGCTGCATGATTTTTCATGAACACATGTTTCTCGACAATTGTGGGAGTAATAAATCGACAATGCTGGCAGCACTTTTCTTCGAATTAAGTTGTTATTAATGCGCCAACTTTCTACGATCAGAACGCATCGACAGGATAACTTCCGAACAAGTTTGACTTCCGTGGTTTATTGTATTCAAGTTTAGCCGCATCCTTGTTAAAGTACTTCCGGAACAATTTAATTGTAGGAAGTTTTTCGTCTGTACCCGTCACAAACGCCAATTATTATATACTTGTGTAGATAAAATTTTGAAAGCAAACCACTTTTTAATGCATCTTCTAAATCTTAAAATGCGAACTCGTGTTTTGCGTTGTATACTAACAATATCTCATAAGTATAATAAAACAGAAGAAATAAAAGAAATCAATAAATACCTATCGCTGTGGCGTAAACAGGTTGAACGGTTTTCACAATAGGTGCCGTTACAATCGTTTTGTGTATTACAGGCGCTACAGCTTTTACAACAGGTACCACCTTCTTGACTACCGCTGGCACTATCTCTACGTGTTTCGCTATAGGTTGTGGATGTTGAGGTAGCAAAGGTGCAGTTTTCGATACAACCGCGTTAAATCCATGAACAGGATCCGCGGTGTAATCAACGGTACGAATGGAGCCATCTGGTTCCACCAAGGAGTACTGGCCTCTAACGACATCTCCATCTCGACTTTCGTGCTGGCTTTTGACGTCTCCCGTGTGGAGATCTGTTACACCGTATTTGAAACTGTATTTGGGGTGAGCCTAAGATGAAAATATAATTTTAGTTAAAATTAACATTATAATAAACGAAAATGAATAAATATAGTATTTGCCTTCTGTTCATTTACTTAGCTTATCATATAATATTACTATTTTACTGTTTAGCAGCAGAGAGACTTCAACGATGCGATAGACTACAACCTCTAAGAACGGCAACCAAACATACATATAGGTGTAAATATACGTTTCAAATAATTTCTATCATAGTATTCTTTTAGAGGTAAGTACTATTAGTATTACAAACTGAATGTACAAGATGTTTCAAAAACATGGAGATCATCCAGTGACGAGATACGTTTTTGTAACAGAACCGAATCACAAAATGTAAGTATAACTACATATATCGTTCCACGGAAACTTTTGATAATGATTACGAGATCATTCAGAAGATATGGTTATCATTCCTGAAGAACATGTTTGAGTCTAGATAGATGCAAGCTGTTTGTATACTGTGTGACCAGGAAACTAGTATCGATCGTTATTTTTTTTAGCAACATGATCTTTTGCATATAAAATGACACCAATATAATGCTACAAATATAGAATGTAGTTTTTGTGTTTTATGGGGAGAGAAGGCTTCCTTAAAGTGTGGTACCACCATACCTCCAAACGTGCTGTTGGGTAGGGGTAGCTAAATACATTAGTTGAATTCTATGAGTATTTTAAGAAAATTTAGATTACAAATGGAAATTTTCACAAGCTGTATCGGTACCCAAAATAATATAGTTGTGTCATTTAATACATAAGTTTATACAGTTATATAGTTTATGTAGGACATCAAATAAATCCCAAGAGTAAATATTCAACTGCATTTTATTACAAAATAAGTGAATCTCATATGTGGTGTAATAGCGGAATCGAAATTTATACAAAATATAATTTTGATTCTACATTTTTCAAAAATATCCCCAATTTTCTGATCCCAAATACAACATTCTATATATTTTTATATTCATGTAGTCCAAGAAATATATATCTGATGTATGACGTATCTTTTTATGTACAATAACGTCTCATAATTCCATTCCAGAGTAGTTTTGTAAGCATCTGCCGTATCAAAATTAAAGATGACAATCCTCCACAGTTACATGGTGTTAAAAATTATGTATCTGCTAGTTATACGAAACAAATTATTCAGTAAAACTGCCACCAACAGTTTAAATGAGTAAGAGTCAAGCAGTATCCTTTCTTTCGCTGTGGGGTAAATCTCTCAAAAACTCTTATAGTTGAGAATTTTTGGAAAAATTGCAGTCTTCTAAATAGAAGCTTTGTTAAAATGTTCTAAAGCGCTGAATTACAACATAAAAGTATTACTTTAGGTTTGAATTATCCTTGAGTTAGTTGGTGGTACTAGTACAGTACTTCAAATTTAATACCATTGCTACAGTTTCTAACCAATGAACTTAATCAATTTGCTATATTTGTATCTACTCTGGTCAGTTTCGGGAAATATTAGCAATTTATGTGTGTACGTTAATGCAGTTTTAAATTAGGACTATTAACAGCAATCCTAGTGAAAAATGTTTAAATGAAGCTTTGCACCCATTAGTTTTCATTTTTCAAAACACTTTTTGAAATGACTGAACCTATCATACTTTAAATTATAATTTTAAATGGTAATTATAGGTCTACGGAAAACATTAATTTTTTCTCGAGGAACACGAACTAGTTGAAATATTGATGTTAGCAATTTTTGCCATCTACCGGGATAAAATGTCTTTGAATAATATTGATTGAAAGAATATATTCAGGAAATATCCCGCGGATGTGGTAATCTTGTAAAAACTAGCTTGCATTTATAAACGGACATGGTATCTAAAGTAATATTTAATTATTTAAATGAAATACTGAAAGCTGCTATTGAAATTTCAGTGATAAAAATTCTACAATATAAGATTAGATAGCAAACCAAGCTAAAAATATTAGACAGCTTATGGTAAATGTATTAATAGCTAATATAAGTATTATTAGTAAAACTGTTAATAACCACAGTAAGATATCAACTAAAAAGAAAGTAACTATGAACCATTTCTATTGTATAAAAATGCAATAAGCTGATTTGTTGTGATACATGTATGTTGGGTTGCGTTAACAAATTTTAAGAGGGAACAACTTAGTTGGGCAACTCTGTACATTTTGGAGATTCTTTCGTAATTCGTTTTGTATTTTTACATCTTTGGCTTGTTAGTAAATACATAATTACCGGCGCAAATTAAACCCAAACTCGCCCGTACCTATAAATTAATTTCATATCCCTCCCTTCTGTCTCTACTTCTGATTCCCTTAACCCGTTGAAGTAGAAAGTACACCTTCACGTAATGCTAATAGGAAAATAAAGTTTGTTTGTATTAATGGCATATCGTCGCAGTATATTCGCATTACCAAACTAGCCTCTGTGAAGAAACTTTCGCATAGGATAGGCTATTCTGTACATCAATTCTTGATATTTTTGCTGTGTAAATGTTTACATGCATGGTTAGTAGTTACACATATTTAAAATTTGACAGTGAAGTATTTGGCAATTATAATTTTAAGATAAGAATATCTCGATTAAATATAAATACAAGTTACAATTTTTTTGTTACTTCACTGTTATTCAATTTTAAGCGGACATATCATATTTCGCCTTGATATTGGTAGAACTTCTTTAACAATAATCAAAAGAACAAGTTAATGGGTGTGATACTCGTATTTTCAAACATTCCCAAGTTTCAGTATTGAATTTCGTGCCTATTCCCATGTCTGCTATGGTGTTATGCGGCGTTAACGAAGTCCATCATACACCATACAGTACTGAGCTGCACCAAATTAAAAAAAGACCTCTGTGGAAAGCACTTCCCAGATGAAATTTCATTGCAAGCTGCAGTATTATCGTTTTGCAGACAAATTGAAAAATTATGTTTTTTATGATTTACAGAAGTTGGACAACAGATGTCAGAAATGTATTGATATTCCAGCTTCTTATGTAGAAAATTGACTATATAATATCAAAATATATGTCCCCCTTTTTTTAAATTTTTTCAGTCCCTTCATCTTTTATCTTAATGTATTGAGATTCCCATCGGTTCGTCGTTTTCACCTACATGATAATCAACGACGTGTCCTGGTGCATATGCAGATACTCCTGAATAACCTGCATATCCTGGTCGTCCTATTGCACAAGGTATGAAAGCTGCTAGACTTAACAGTAAAACCTGCAAAATATCATTTATATATCAATAAACAGTTATAAAGATATCATCACGAAATATCACAGTTTATTTTATTACAAATACATACAATAATAATTGCATGGATATTTATTTAAATATACGATTTATTAGGATACTCTAAAATAGTACATTCTGTCTGGTTCAATACTAACAGCATCTGAGTTATTTTAGATTCTGTTTAGGTGAGAAAATAAGTTGTTGTTGTCGTATATCGCAGCTTACCTATTGAGCGATATCCCGGAATACCAAAAAATAACAGACACCGTCGATGGTATGATTGGTATCGATTACCATCTGGTTTCAGTAGAACAATCTTTAAATTTTATATTGCAAGGTATAATCTATTCGCGATTGATTTGCCATCCAGCAGGCTGTTTTTTTTTCTTACGTTGCATTTCTTAAATATTATTTGATTGATTTCTAGCAATGTCAAAATGAAATTGCTCAGTTGCCAGCTCTAGGGTCTAGGTCAGGGGTTCCCAAAGTGCGGCCCGCGGGCCAAATGCGGCCCGCAAAGCCTGTGAATTCGGCCCGCGATATCGATACGATATATTATATTTTTCATCATCATCATCATCATCATCTGACATGGAGCTGACTCGAGAGTCGAATTAAAAAATAAATAAGTAAATAGTAAAATAAATAATAAATATTACAAATAAGATACAATAAAATATTTTAATATTTTTAAAAAATTCTTACAGAACTTTAACCATAAGCGTTTGTATTAATAAAATATTGGTTAGTTTATATTTAAAAAATTATTGTAGTATGTCTAGTCTAGTTATTACACATTTGTACAGAAATATAATATAGTAGACTCAAATAGATAGAGAACTGTTAATCATTTCTGGTTCTGGTCATTAACTGGTTATGCGACTTGACATTTCTAGTAGACGTTATTGGTGTTATGAACGAATTAAATTTAAAACTGCAAGGTAATGGTAAGCTTATTTATGATCTTCTTGGATATGTAAATTCCACGGAAAGAAAATTTCATTTATTACAAGAACAGCTTCAAATTGATAACTTTTGTCATTTTAAAACATGTGGAATATTAGTAAAGGAAAATACCGAGGCATCAGTTATTCTTCAATCTGAAAAATATTACAAAATCATACAGAGTTTGTTAGAAGATTTTGACAAACGTTTCGATGATTTTAAGGGTCACGCGGACAACTACATTTTATTTTCAGATCCATTTTCTTGCAATCCGCGTGACGTTTTGAAGACATGCAATTTCAATTGATAGAATTACAGGAAAATATCGATGCTAGGAATTCTTATCGGAACAATTCCTTAATTGATTTTTATAAAGGATTATCATGCGTGAATTATCCAAAAATACGAAAACATGCTCAACAAATGTTTTCATTATTTGGGAGCACATATATTTTCGAAAAAACCTTTTCAATTATGAGCATAAATAGGTCGAAATTAAGAACAAAATTGAGTGATAATCATTTACAAGCAGTATTAAGAATACATTCGACGGACATACAAGCAAAGTTTAATGACATCATTAAAATAAAACAACTACACAAGTCGCACAATACAAATGAATAAATTTATTACAAGTTTTTATATTCACATTATTTTTGTTAGTGTTAATTAATCGTACTAGTTTGTAATCATTATTGCAATGATTAAAAATATATATTTATAATTACAAGTTTAGTTCCAGTTACATTTGTTTTTGTTAATAAATAATAGATTATTAGTTTGTAATACTTGTTGCTATAGTTACAGTTCTGTATTTACAATA